>PVKC010011393.1:0-24737 GCA_004027635.1 Crocidura indochinensis
GTTACTCTGGATATGCACTCAGAAATTACTCCTGGCTCTGGGGACCATATGGGACCCCAGGGATCGAACCGCAGTCCGTCCTAGGTTAGTGCATGCAAGGCAAATGCTCTACCACTTGTGCCACCACTTTGGCCCTGCTTCTTTCCATTTCTTATCTCTCTACCTCTCTCTTTCCTTCTGTTACTTCCTTCTCCACTGTCCTGTTTTCCTTCCATTCCCTTTCAGATGAGCACAGCTGTTCTAGTCCAACACACGATCCGAGACAAATTTGCTGCTGTGACTTTTACTCCTTCTCTGGACTGCTTCTCTGCTTTCAGAAGAACCTCACCAAACCCCATTACACTACAGACAGCATTGGGAGTTCTTTCAAGACAGACCAGCTTGTTCCTCCCTCTGGAGAGTCTGTGTTTTCCTCCAGAGCCCAAGGGCTGCCTCCCTGCAGCAGGAACTGAGCTGCCTTAAAGCCAGTTCAGAGCTTCAGTTGGACTGGGTCAGTCTCGCTCTCCAGGCTCTGGGGGATAGAGGGCCAGTGGATACACCTTCCATCCAGAGGGTTGTCTAAGGACTTTAAGATGGGAGAGATTCCATCCCTAATCCAGCCCCTCCTCCCCTTGGTGCTTCCTTCAGGGAAACTGAGTCCCTGTGCCAACACATCCCAATTTGTCAGCTCACTGGCAGAATTTTCTTTTTCAGTGAGTTCCTCTATCTCGTCTAGACTGAACTTGCCCACATCTGCAAGTTTCCCCAGACAGGTCAGTGATTTTGTCACTTGTAGTGGGGGGCTGCCCTCCTAATTTTCCTTTTTTAAATCATTTTAGGGGGCTACAACATAAGATCCTTAGGACTGCTCCATGTGTGGTTCTCAGGGATCCTTTCAGGTGGTACTCAGAAGACTATGTGGTTCCAGGGGTCAGACCTGGGGTTCCTGCATGCAAAATGCTCCAGGCTTTCCAGTATCCTAGAACCTTATTTATATAATATCTTGTTTTTTTTTTCTTCCTTGCTCTCTAAGACTTTATGTATATTTATTTTTTAGTTTGAGGGTCATCACCATTGGTGCTCAAAGATTATCCCTGGTAGTGCTCAGGGGAATCCCATGTCATGCTGGAGATCAATGCAGGGCATTGCCTGCATCGGATGCCTGTTAGTTCTTGTTCCATTTCTTAGCCCTAAAGACATATTTTTGGGGGGCCTGAGTGATAGCACAGCGGTAGGGCATTTGCCTTGCACTACGGACCTGGGATGAACCCAGTTTTAAACCCGGGTACCCCATATGCTCCCCTACGCCTACCAGAAGTGATTTCTGAGTGCAGAGCCAGGAATAACTAACCCCTGAGTGCCACAGGGTGTGGTACTGAAACCAAACACACACACACACACACACACACACACACACACACACACACACAAAGACATAATTTTTGATACGAAATCTGATTATTGTGGAGGAGCCAAAAATATGCCAGGATACAATAAGACCTACTAAGAAAATGTTCCTGTGAGTCCCCTTAATTCCACTGATAATTTTCTAGATCCAAGAAGCAAATCTACACCTAGTATTTTTAGATTCAAGAAGCAAATCTCTTCCCCATGCTTTTCCATATCTGCCTTGTTGCATTGATGTGGTTTTTATCTAGTCCAATTTCCCCCCCTCCTGTAAATTCACAGGCAAGATTGGATTCATTGATCAGTACTTAGACCATATGGGATAGCATCCCTTGTAGCATCCGTCACAGGCACTGTCATCTGCGGTCATGTCTACCCCGCATCTCACATGACCCCATCCAGCTTCACTACCTAAATTTAGTCAAGAAGATTCAGTTCCTCAGTCAAGGGTTAGGGCCAAACACATTTACCCAAGAACAGTTTTAGATTCGGTCACTTGGGCTTTATCTTGACTATTTTTACCAGGAAGGCTCTTCCCATGTCCAGTGGAAGGCACTGGACTGACTCGTCTCAGTCCTGCTTCTCTCACTCTCCCTAGTCAGCTGCTGGCATTGCTCACCCTGATTCTGATCTAAGCAGTGACTGCTCAATGATAGCGGGTTCAAGGGCACGAAAGGGTAGCAGAGAAGTGGGTCATGGGAAATAGATTTTGTGTTTTGAGAGGACAAATGTCCCAGGAACAAGTGTCCCCTTGCTCAGAGACTCTTGTGACAAGGTGATGGTTGTCCTGAAGCTCCAGGATCAAGGCCTGCCCTGGAGACCAAAAGAACCTGTGGTCCTGGTCACTCTCCATCCTTCCTTTTTCTGCCACTTAGCCCCACCCCGGTGTTCTCCCTGGAGCCCTCAGAATTCACGAGCCCAGGCCTGCTGCCCTGATCTCATTAGCTTCTCTGATCCATGTTCTGTCACTATGAGTGGGAATAAGACTGGCACCGGGGTTAAGAGGTGGAGCACAGGTCCCTTATTCTGGGCACCACATCCCATCATTCACAGGACTTTTGTACCTCTGTCTATAAAGGCTCAGCCTTCTCTGTCCACCCCTCAAACCAAGAAGGCTTGCTGGGAAGGACCTACATATGGGAGGTCCCCACTCTAGGCTGTCATCTCAGTTTCTGCATCTGTGAAACAGACACTTTATGTACCTTACAGAAAAAGTGAGAGGCCACATTAGCAAATACTTGGCTGGGTGACCCCTGTGAACCCTGCACCACCTTGTTCTGCAGATTCCCATCCCCTGTGTGAATGGGAGACTCAACACTGGCCACACAACCACACACTGCTAAACATACACTTCTCAGCATGTGCTCCCTTCCCAGGGAGCACTCTTCTCAGATAAAGTGCTCAATGCATGCTTGTTCTCCTCCTCTTCCCCCTCTTCCTCCTCCTATTCCTCTTCTTCCTCCTCCCCCTATTCCTCATCCTCCTCCTCTTCTTCTTTTCCTTCTTCTCTGTTGTTGTCATAATCTTCTCCACCTTTTTCTTCTTCCTCATGTTCTTTCTCTTCTATTTCTCCTCTTTCTCTCCTCCCTCCTCCTTTTTTACCTTCTCTTCCTTCTCTTCCTCCTCCTCTACTGCCTCTTCTTCATTCTGCCTTTCTCCTGTGATTTTGGGGTCATGCCCACTAATGCTATGGGGCTGATCCTTGAAGCTGGGCATCAGTCCTGGCACTACCCACCCTTAACCTGATGCTTTATCTCTACAGTATGATGATAAGTATGGGCATCCCTCGCATGCACCCAGAGGACACCTCACAGCTATGGCTGGTGGCTGGGAACCAGTGTGACCCTGCACTGCACCCAGGAAAGTGAATGTGGTGGCCAGCAGAAGTGAGCATTGTCTCTTGTTTTTGCAAAGCCTGGGTTCTCAGAGCCACACAGGCACCTTTGGATAACTGAGTTGTCACTCCTTTCAGATCCTTTCCAGATCCTTCCAGATCTTTCCAGATCTTTCCAGATCTGCATTCTCAGGCAGGCAGCATGTTTACACTCCAACACTCTCTCCCACTTCGAGTTTCCAGTCTCCCTGCTGCTACTCTCTGCAAACTTAATTAATTAGTTGCAGCTAACATTTGTTCAACCTCATGCAGCAACGGGAGGCGGAAGGAATTGGGCGCTTGGCGATGAAAAACATTTCAAAATATTGTCTTCTCCCAAGAAAACATTTCCACGTTTTCCTTTCTCTCTCTCTTTTAAATTAACACTCCATTTGGATAACTTGAAGGTTTCAAGAGAAAACAAACAAGGGTGTTCCAATTAATGTTCTTGTCTTTAACTATTTCTTTCTCCGACAATGCCTTGGCTTAGTCCCCCACTATTCCATGGCCACCCAGCCTCTCCCTCTGTCCATTGGGGGTACTGAGGACTACAGAAGCAGCAGACAGGCCACACCATCCTGTCTAGACACACTTGTGATAATGTCCTCTGGAAATACAAAGGTTAAAAGGTAGATGAGGGCCATGATGGGGAGTGACAGAGACTGTGTTAACTTGGCTGGTGGTGTTGCTCTTTCCCCCACCAGGAAAAAAACCCCATCAGTAAAGACTCTCTAGTGGACTGCGTGGTAGGACAGGGTTTATGATCACTACTAGCTCTTTCTGGTGAATGGACCAGGGCTCCGGTCCTGCACTCTGGTTTTTGTTTGATTCTTTCCTCTTAAGTCTGAAGTTCTCTGTAGCCACAGAGTTGAAGACAGTGTCTATAACTGTACCTCCAGTTCAGTGTGATCCTGTCCAGTGTTTCAGATGGGAGGAAGATCCTGGGAGATGCTCCTTGTTTCCAGAAAGCATGGGCTGGGACCCGCTGTCCAGTTCAAACAATTTTTTCACTGGAGACTCTGGCTGCTTGAATGTGATGTCTGGAGAGCAGGAAGGGAACAGGCCTTGGGCAGAGATTTGCTTAGACATTGAGGGGGGTGGGGTGTAGTCCCCCAAAGCAGGCAGAATCCTGAGCTCTGGCCATGAGGTACTCACTGAGAAAGGCCAGTTGTGGGTCTCCTGTTGGGGCCTTCATAGTTATTTTTTGGGATGCTTTTCTCTCCACAGGTTCTGGGAGTAGAATTATTGGGAAAATGGGTCCCAGACACAAATTCCTTGGTTCATGCATACAAGGCAAAAAGAACCTAAGGAATCCAATAGTGTCCCTCCAACTAAGCAGTGAGCAAGTGCCATCGCAACATGACTTGTCAGGTTGCTGCTCTGTGCTCTAGGTAAAAAACAAAACAAAACAAAACAAAACAAAAAAAAAACCCAACAAACCCTCAATGCTCATTGGTTATCAGGTTATCAGTGACCTATGTGAGACACTCTGCTCCCCTTCAGAATGAGATTAACCCCTTTTATTTTCTTTCTCCCTGTCTTTAACTTTGGTTTGCTAGGATGGCAAATACTCTAAGCCAATATTGCTTATATTCAAAAAACTGAAAATGGAGGGGGCAGGGCATTAATACAGAGGTTAAGGCATGTCTTGTTCATGACTAATTAATTCCTGGTATCACATAACTCTCTAAAACCCCACAAGAGATGATCTTTATGCATAGTGCTAGAAGTAAACCCTGAACACTGTTGGGTATGAGCCCAAAGCAAAACAATAGTACTAAAATGAATTAAAATAAGTTTCATTTTAATGTAATATGTATTCTAGCTTGCTGACTATTGATTGTAGTTGGTGAGTCCCATTTATAGACCTTTTTTTAGTCTTGAACTGCTGGCTACTAGACATTAATAAGTATAAATTGAAGAAGGATTATTGAGAAGCAGGTAGGTCAATCAATGTTGCTAATTTGTT
This sequence comes from Crocidura indochinensis, assembly GCA_004027635.1. Lineage (NCBI taxonomy): Eukaryota > Metazoa > Chordata > Mammalia > Eulipotyphla > Soricidae > Crocidura > Crocidura indochinensis. Next base: position 5,229 of record PVKC010011393.1, read on the forward strand.
CTGGGACCCCCCTCCCCATACCATTTTTCTTTATTGATGTCATCATCCAGGATTTACCACAGAACTTCCCTTAGTTACCAGAAACCCCATTCTATTCACTCACAGCAACGAAGGGGGTGATGTTGGGCTGAATCGTGTTCTTGCCCTATTTGAAACTGTCCCTAAGCTCCTTCCAAGAAACTTAGCCCTTCTTTCATTCCTCATAACCAGGCACAAATGGCACCTGAACTCTAGAAACAGCCCTTGACCAGCCTCAATGATGAAACCAATGGCATTGCTTTGTTTTAACAGGGCCTTTGACATCCAGAGGGAAAACACCAGAGAATGTGTTTGGAAAATTTTCCTTTTATCTTGACATCACTAAGTGATTGGGAGTTTTTGCCATCAAGTTCTTTAATAGCCATATCCTTTTCTCCCACAGATTCCTTTGAAGTCTTCCACTGCGATTACGGGCATTTGGATCTGTCCCCGGCAAAGGTGGGCAGGAAGCCAGCGCATTGCCCAGGTGCCAACATCACACCTGACAAATTAGCCACACGACTGGGAAAGGGCGAGTCCATCCTCCTTGGAGAGGCTCATTTCCTCCCATTCCCCCCAACAGGAAGTCGTTGGACCAGGGCAAAGCTCTCCTTAAAGGCCCAGCAGTCCAGCAGAGCTGGCTAACTCTTCCTAAAATGCTGTTAGGTCACAAGACTCCATTTCCACAGGTGTGTAAGACCTCATTGATGCAGTAGGTTGGGTATATGGGTACTGACTGAACACAGGGTTGCTGCAGGCTTAGGGGATAGTGCCCTGTGATGTGACAGGCGTAGTAACAGCTAATGCCAGGGGCAGACAGGGACCATATACAGATCTAGATGAACTGGTTCCTCTCAACAGAGCAATAGGAGGGGCTTATCTGAGTGCCAAAGATTCCCTCAAATGCTGCGTTGCTCTCCCACAGCAATTCCCTTGTGTTCTACCTTAGAGTCTGCAGCTGTTTCTGAAAACTCAGAAGCCCTGGTGGATGCACATTTAATAAGGCAGACTCAAAGGCAGGCGTTTGTCCAAAAGGACCCTAAGATGAGAGATGTCTGAGTTTGTTCCTGCCTAGGACATCTAAAGAGATAACTCCCAGGACCCATAAGATGTCTGCAGAAACAATTATCATGTTGTTTTATATGCACCTGTGTCCTGTATATGGCAGATGACCCACACAGCACCATCTAAATTCTGGACATCCCTCTGTGTCTCTCTTCTCTCATCCCACATCTTTTTTTTTTTGTTTTTTTTTTGTTTTATTTTGTTTTGTTTTTGGGTCACACTCGGCAGTGCTCAGGGGTTACTCCTGGCTCCATGCTCAGAAATTGCTCCTGGCAGGCATGGGGGACCATATGGGGCACCGGGATTTGAACCGATGACCTTTTGCATGAAAGGTAAACGCCTTACCTCCATGCTATCTCCCAGGCCCCTCATCTCACATCTTCCCTCGTTGTCCCACATCTCTGCTGTGTCTTTTCATTGCCACTCACTGTTTTCTCCCAGCAGATGGGCAGAAAATGGTAACTTGTGTTCTTTTCTTGCCCATTTCTTTTTCCACTAATGAGGTTGAGCTTATTTTTCAAATGTTTGCTAGCCATTTGCAAACAATTCTCTCCAGAAGCTCTGTCTTACTTTAGAGCTTCTGTGTATAAGTGAAGCTATTTATATTGCTCTCATTAGCTTGTGGGTGCTCCTTGAATAATGGATAGGAACCCTGTTTTCTGTAATGTATAATTCAAATATTTTGCTCCAATCTGTCATATCTCTTTTAACTTTGTGGGCGCTGTATATTTATATGTATGTATATAATATATATGTTTGTATATGTATTTTCAAGTTTCCTTAATGGAATTTGGATTTTCCCTCTTGTTTACAAAGACCTTCTAACCCGACATTATTTCTTTAAAAACAAGGTTCATTCATATTTTTTTCTAATATGTGCATTGCTTTGGTTTGCATGTTCTGAGCTTTCTTCCATCTGGAATTTGCTTTTGCTGTCAGAGTCCAGATGGAGAGACAGTTGTCTCGATTGCATTTACAGAATCGTCTCTGCTTTAACCACTGATATAAAATGCTTCCTTTTATCTGTCAAATTCTTAGGGGTGCTTGGGGACTTGAATCCTTTTGGTTAGCTGATTTATCCACTAACACGCCACCCTATGCATATCATTTCTTAGCTATCGCTCGAACTAATTTCTACTTCCTTTTTCTTTGGTGCTTGATCACTTTCCAGCCCCTTGCATCACTCTAGTTCTTCCTGATCAACTCCAGACGAGTTCCCCATAGCCCTTTCAGTCACACTGAAATATAGGGCTACATAGATTCACCATGCTACAACATGCCTTCCTCCTCAAAGCACCTGGCTTTTGGTTGAGTTAAAGTTTCCCAAGTAGACAGAGTAACACCAGAGGGAAGGTACTTTTCTTGTACACAACTGACCCAAGTTGGCTCCATGGTTCCATACAGGGTTCTCAGAGCCATGCAGGAGTGATTCATGCTCAGTGTGTTCCCAACCCACTGCCTAATAAGACTTTTATAAGGGAAAATGAAACAAAATTCTCTATAATATTTTGTTTTACTTTTGTTGTTTGAACTACATATGGCTGTGCTCAGGGCTGACTCCTGTCTCTACACTCAGAGATCACTCTTGGTAGTGTTTGGGGGACCATATGGAATGCCAGGGACCAAACCCAAGTTAATTATATTCAAGGCAAATAGCCTAACCACTGTACTGTCTCTCTGGCCCTTATTTTCTGCTGCTTTCGAAAGTTACAACATGTTTTTTTTTATCCTTGTTCTTCTTAAAGCATATTAAGATTTTTCCAAAGATAAATGAAAATGCTTCCTTTCAATCTCCTGCTTCACCAGCCAAACCAGCTACTTAGTTCTAGGAAATGACTGTGGACTCTGTGCAGAAAGAGATCCAGAAATGGATCCTGCATCTGAAAATAGGCCACCATGCTAATAGATCAGATGCATACACCTCTGCAGGCAAGGCACCTGGGAATTAGTGTTGTACTGACTAGTAGAAAGAAGCTTCTGGAAGACTTGAATGTGGAGTTTTAGATAACAAGCCTGTCACAAGTTCAAAGGAAGGATACTAGCCATTCCCAGCTTCTAAGAACTATTCCTCTGTTCCTCTTTTTCCCTTTTTCTGTTTCTGTATGTCTGTCTCTCTCTCTCTCTCTTTGTCTCTCTGTCTCTATCTATTACTGTTTCTGTCTCTCTGCCTCTCTCAGTCTCTCTGTCTCTCTCCCTCTCTCATTTTACAAAAGAGGACATTAAGGCCCCAGGCAGGTCAAAAATATTCCAGCTAAGTAGGAATAGAAAACACTGGGTCTGCCAGCTCTCAGCGCGTGACAGGCCACTACCCTGCATGGCTATTTCCTTTGCACATGTATTTGTAGATCACTTTAGAAGAATCTAGAAATCCGTATCTCTGCAGCCCAAGGGGCCCTTAACAAGCCCAGGTTTATAACTGTGTCAATACTCACAAACTAGCTCCCCCAAATCAGCTACAAATGAAAGCCAGCATTTAAACACCGCTATTACCTGGGTTTCTTTTGATCTAAATGACATCAAATAACAGATATTAATGATGTTTTACTTTTCAACCAGCGTTTTGACATTCGAACACAACCCGAGTCTCAGTAATAAAATGGGAAAAAAAAGTTTGCCCCCTTTTGGCAATTCATCCCCTTGTTGTATTTTAAAGGTCTCGGGTAACAAACCCTAAGGCCCACAGGAATCTTTACTCCTGGGGAGAAGAGATTTCTAAAACGCCACATCAAATCCACTTTTGATTTTCCCCCTGAGTTTGTTTCTGTCAATGTGAGGCAGGTAACACATTTCAGCTTTTAAGCCATGAAGTGATCTTTTTTTAGAAAAAAAAATAGCATTCACCGCTTTAATCTTATATTTCCATGCGTATTGAGTTAAATGTTGTAGAACTATCAATTCTGTCAAAACCTCGCAGAGAGAAAGCGGGACAGCCTGCAATCTCGTTGTCCAAACTGACTAGTGATGATCAGAAATTCAATGTGCAGGAATTCCAAATCTTTTTTGATCTGAGATGTCTAGATAACTTTTGTTTTTCCATAATTGTATGAGGTTCCTACATAGTATTTAAGAATCAATTATATTGCAATTGATGTAATTAACTCTAATAATCCATTAAAAGTCAGTAGGAGGGCTATTCAAGTCAATAGAAGAGAAGGAGTATATTATGAAGGTGTTATTAACCTATGCAGAATTTTATCAGGCATTTTCTTTTCTTACATAATAAATACACAGCAGTCGGAGAGGCTGTCATTATAATTTAATAGGAACAATAGCGTGGCGCCTCTTTCCTGGTGCACCTCTTAACTAATTCCATAGACTGCGCGCGAGTAAAACGAAACCTTTTCTAATCGGGGGACAGCCATATCAATCATCTCTCGCCGAAGGCTTACAGACGCGGCCCTTTCCCTGCTGTGCGGGAGAGAACCAGGTTCTAGCTGAAGTTCCGGGCCCGCCTCCCCTTTCAGGTCTCGGCGTCTGATGGCTGTCGGTGCGTGGCAACGAGTCAAAGAGCAAACAGCCTTCCAGAAAGTTCTGTGGAGCTCCCTCTTGCAACCACCTGGTTGCCATTGAACACGGGCCACCGGATGCTCTTGAACAGGGACTGTACAGAGCCACCTTCTGAAGCGTGTGAAGTGGTATGAGAAGGGTCCCTCCCTGGCATGCCCAGTGTCCGCACTGTTCCGAGGTCTCCTTGTTCGGCCCTGGCCCTGGACTCCTAAAGACATCTAAAGGGGACCGAGTTCTACAAAGCCAGCCTGGTCGTCACTGAGACGACCACGTTGGACATCATGAAACCATCGGTTTCTTCTTATCAAAGGAACTGGGAGGCCATGGGCCCTGCTGGATTGGACCAGGGAGAAATGCAGCATGGAGATTCTCATTGCCCTCTGCTTTGCCTTCCCTGTTGCTGGTGTCATGTCCAGGGGGACCCAGGCAGTCCAGGACATCCACAGAGGCTCTCACCTCCCCACCCATCCACTTGGTCCTGCTCTTCCAACTTGCTAAATGAACCAAATCCTCCTCTGGCAGGTGATTGAGAGGCTGCTTTCTGCTTTGTCCCCCCATTTGTCCCCTTTTCTCCCCCATTTGCCTGCCCAGGAGCTATGAGTAACCCACACAGGCTGCCCAGCTCCGTGGCCAGCTCCATGCCCAGCTCTGTGCCTAGTTCTGTGCCCAGCACTGTGCCCAATTCTGTACCCAGATCAACACCAGTTCTGTGGACAGCAGACTCCAGAAACACCAGGAAGCAGGGTGCCCAATGAGGGTGGAGAGATGTGTGTTGGTGGGAGACAGATGTGGGGGTTGTCCAGCTGGCTAAGGCAACCAGCTGTTCTCTGTGCCCTCTTTACCACACGGAATGTGGTAAAGAGCTGGACAAGGGGAAGGAGGCCAAGGCTGTTGGGGTGTGGTGAGAAGTGTATTTTCAAAGTCACCAGCTCCTCTGGAAGTCGGGTCTCTGTGACTGCTGCTGAGTCCAGGGAGAGAAGTGTGGAATGGGAGCCAATTTCCAATTTACCATCAGACAGTGGATACAGAGTCTTGGAAGATGCAGTTGAGCAAAGAGATGGCTCCCTATACACTCTGGGACATACAGACAAAAGACACAGAAAAAGAGCCAACGCAGGGTTCCCTCGTCACATAGAGCAAGCAGCCCTGAAGTGTCACCGTCCTGCTCTCCTCAGAGTCCCCCAACAGAGACACACATCCCTTGGGAGAAAATACCAGCTCATGTCTGTTCCTCAAAGGGCCTCGGCACCAACCTCACTACTGGGGTCTCCAAAGCAAAACTCAGGGAGACAGTGGGATTCCCCAGACCGACACTCAAGGCTCCTCCAAAAATAATCCAGGAATCGTTCTTCCCTCAAGGGAGCACTATAACAATGGGGCGACCCCCATAAACCCCTTTTGAATCTCCTTACTGGGGCCAGTCCCCAGGAGTATTGTGAGGACAGATCCAAGCCCAGATTTATGGCCATTTTTAGGGGCTTTGTAGCTGGGAAGAAGAAATGGATCCCATGGCCTTGAGGGCGGCATTGATTCCTAGAGCACTGAGAATTGGTATAGGAGAGTCAGGAGGCAGAACACACACCTGGTCTCCCCCTGGCCACACTCTTCTCAATGGAAGCTGCACATTCAGAAGTTCTCAGGGTTTCTCCAAGCAGTCCCCCTCGATTCCCAGGAGCCCCACCACTGTCATTCTCAACTGCCTAATCCTTTTCTCCCCCATGCAAAGTTCTGGATGCAGGCACCTGCTCTTTGGGGGTCCCAGAAGGGTGGAGAAGCTCTCTCTTGCCCAGTGACACCTCATCCAATTTAACATGATCACGTGGCCCTGGGGGCCTCCTTTTCCCCCAGAGCAGCAGCATGGGCGGGTTCACGGGACATCTTTGTTCTGTGCTCCCTGAGCTCCAGAGGGAAAAATGGAAAAACCGACCTCAGCCAGGAAGTTGGTCCGGGGGTCCCACCCCCGCTGCCATGAGCTCGGTCAGGAGAATTCTTGGGCCTGTCCAGTTCTTTTCCTCTTGGTTTGCAGTGGGAGGGCCCTTCCAGGGGAAGCTCCCCCCCAAGAGCTCTGCTTCAAAGGGGAGTTTTCTAGCAGGAAAAGGGGGTGTCTATCCCGCTGTTGGGTCAACAGGCTTGGCAAGCCCAGGGCTAGGCTGGAGAAGCATGCAGCAGTCACACTGGCTAATTGACTCTCTCTCTCTCTCTCTCTCTCTCTCTCCTCCCTTTCTCCTCTCTTCTTTTGTTTCTTTACCTGTCTCTCTTCTTTCTTCTCCTCTTTTTGTCTCTTTATCTCTCTCCCTCTTTCCCTCTGTCTCTTTCTTTTTCTCTCTACCCCTCCCTCCATCTTTCCTATCTCATTCTCTCTGCCTCTCTCCATCTGGTCTCTTTCCATTTTTTTGTTTTTCCCTCTTTTCTCTCTTTTTGTATCTCTTTGCCTCTCTCTTCCTCCTTTGTTCTTCCCTCTTTTTTCTCTCTGCCTCTCTCCCTCTGTTTCTCTTTCACTGTCTCCTCTATCTTTCACTGTCTGTCTCTGTTTCTCTCTCACTCCTCTTTTTTCCTCTATACCTGCCATGCTTCCCTGTTCCAGGTTGTTTTCCATTTATGCCTGTTATTGAGCACCAGGGTCCAGAGCCCACTTGCTTTGGCTGAAACCTCACCCCTCCCCTAGGCTACTCATTGTCTCTCACCAGCCCTACCACCCCCTATACACAAATAACAGCCTTCCACCCCCCAGAAAGTAGCTTCCAAGCTTAGAGGTGGACCAGAGATAATCATAATCAATCTAAAAGGGCCCTACCCCAGATTATCATTTTTCAGGGTCCAAACAGAAAGCAGAATATAGGGCTCTTACCTTGCAGTCTACTGACTTTGGGTCAATCCCCAGCATGGCAGAGACTCCATCAGGGCCTGCAGGAGTCATCCCTGAGCATGTAGTCAGGAGTGAGCTCTTAGTACAGTGCCAGGAGTGAGCCAGTCATGGAGAAGTTGAGAGTCTTTTCTCCCCCTTCCTGCCTGGTTCAGGGTCCATGGTAGAAGGACACTCGCCCCAAATATCTGAGCTGCAGTATGTGTCAAGGATGCTTTGGCCAGAATAGCTGCTCTAAGATCTCCTGAGCTAGTCAGGGGCCAATGGCCGATATCTAAGTAGGGCTGCCTGTGTCTCATTGTCAGGGGCAGAGCCTCGGATGCTGTCTTCCCCCAGCCCAGTCAGAATTCTCAAACTTCCTCACTCTGCTTCTCAAGATTGCGCTCCCTCACGTTCTCTGAAAAATACTACTGGGGGTGAGAGGGTGGGGTCATCTTTTTTTTTAACGGTTTCTAAAACTCCAGCACCTCTCTATTTAAACTAAGATCTCTCTCTATGCCACTCTTGGGCTCATCTATGTTTGAGTGTCACCAGGACAGAGCCCTGGGACGCCACAGTGCTGCTGGGTGGCATTCATTGCCCGGGATTGACCCCCAGCCTGGCTAGAGAAAAGCATGAGACCTTTCCCTTTAAGTCACTTCTAGGTCACTAGGTTCAGAGAAGTAGACTTCTGGTTACCTCAGTCTATCCTGATCTACCTCCCTCATGCTTTTTGTCATGCCGGGTGACTGCCCTCCCCACAAAGTTCCCCTCACCCCTTTCCAAACTTTAGCAACGACCACTGCAAAGAGTGAAAATACTGCTAGCTTTTCAGTATTTTGCAAATATACTGAGGAGAAGCTTTAGTTTATTTTCCTAACATATTGAGTATTATATGTAATTGGTATATTTTGGATACTTAGACTCTTTTCTATGACAGTGTAGTTACTGTCATATAAAATTCCCTACTACGGTAGGGTATTAATTTTTACTGACTCAGTCCATATCAGGTCTGTAAGAATCTGACACCCTAAGCAATGTTCATTGTCCCCCTCCCCATAAAATCTTCACTTTCTCCACCCACCCACACATTGGTCCCTGGGGATGGATTTCTAGTGTGTGAGTTTCAAAGGTACCTATTGATGCAGGAAGCACAGACACAGCCTAGGGTGCCAGAAGCAGCAACACAACTTGCTCCCAGCCTGAACTGACATGTGAGAACTCCTTCCCGCCTTTGCCTGGAACCATGTTCAGCCTCAGCAGGGCCAGAAGGGAAAGTTCTTAATCAGCCAGGCAGAATCAATATCTGGATGTTTAGAAAGGGCTCAACCACAAACAGAGCCTTGATTGGTGTTGACCTCTCTCAGCAGCCTGGGAGCAGGGACAATCCTAGCAGGTGCCTTTTCTGGCCAGCAGGGGTCTGCAGCATGCCCCTGCTGTCTGACAGCATGCCCCCACCATCCCGAATGTGTTGAGAGACTGCTCCCTGGCGCAACAGCAGGGCCAAGGTGCCCACCTTTGCCCTGGCTTTGTTTGTGCACCAGACACACACTTTGGACTCCTTCCGCGGACCAGTCACGTCGCTCCTGTAGTCACCTCCCTCAAAACATGCTGTTCCTAGGGGACCCTTGAGACAACATTTAAAAAAAAAATGTTGAAAACCTACTTTCTTTGGTCAACATCCTAAAGTTGAGCAATTTCTGGACATCTTGAAAGGGACAGTGCTGGCGCCAGTGGGGGGTTCACAAAACCTCGTATTGACCCATGGACCAAGCTGATGGCCTCTGGGTCATGGACATGCATCCCTGGACTGCCACTACCTCCTCCTCCACCTTTTCCTCCTCCTCCTCTTTCTTCTCCTCCTCTTATTCCTCCATAGCACATTCACACAACCTTTCTTAGTCATTGCTTACAATGACTGCTTACCATAAAGAGAGAAAAGAATGAGAGAAAAAGTAAGAGAGAGGCCTGACTCTAGTGTTCCTGTTTAGCCATCAAACCTGAGCATTGTCTCCATTGTTTCCACAGTCAAACACTTTTTAGATGGAACAAAAAAAGTTAAGTCAGGGGTCTGGAATGATAGCACAGCTGTAGGGCATTTGCCTTGCATGCAGCCTGCCAAGATGGACCCAGTTTCAAGCCCCAGTATCCATATGGTCCTTGAGCTTGCCAGGAACAATTTCAGAGCACAGAGTCAGGAGTAATCTCTGAGCACTGCTGGGCCTGGCCCCAAAACAAACAAACAAACAAACAAACAAAGTTAAGTCAGTCTCTTTAGCATCTTCTTCCTGCCTGGATCCCCTGTGTATCTGAAATCAAGACGTTCACAACTTGGGTATCACCAGTCTTCTCAGCTCCAGCACCTCTCCTCCTACCTCCCATTGAACCCATGTCCAAGCAGACCTGGGCTGCCAATTGTTACCACCTCAAGCCATGAATCTGGCAGCGTTTCCATCTGTGCCCAGTGTAGAAAGGAAAGTGTATCTCACGGTAGGTGGGACAAGGGTAACAACATCTAACTAGTGTGTGAGGTTTGGGGGAGGGGCAACGCTTCCTGGCCCCCAGGGAGGAGTTAAGTCGGGGTGCTCCTAATTGAAAGAAAAGACAGCCACAGCTCTGAGCTTCGGATGTCAAAAGGTTTCAGGGACCACAAGTTGGTTAGAAGAGAAGAGAAGTTGAGGGTGTGTGAGGCCAGTGCCAAGGTTTTACTTTACTTGTATGTTTGTCGAGAGGCCAGGGCAGTAGCAGCTTAGAACATTCTAGATGAAGAACTTAAATCACACTGTGGCTCCCTCACGCCCCACAATAGTAGCAAAGTGGGTCAAATTCTGCCCAGTCAAGGGGGGGCATTACAAGATTGTGCCAAGTTCAAGCCTGCAGTCACCCAAGAGAAGGAAATCATGGCCCACACTCACTGTTGTGCATGGGATTCATTGTGCCAGGGACTCGGGCTTAGTGGGAATGTATGAAGAGATTTGCTCGGGGCAAGAGAAGCATAGTCTCCTGAGGATTTTTATCCCTGTGAATGTCAAGTTGCCTAATCCATTAGGCCTATGCATTGATTGGATTAGTCAGGAAAAAAAAAAAAAAACTGAGTTTCTGAGTTGCGCCCAACAACATCAAAACCAGAAGGGAAGAATCTGCCAGCAGCAGAGAATGTATGAAAATGTTTGTACACACGTGTGGTTTGAGCCATGATACTTGCACTTGTGTCAATAAACGCAAATACATGTGTACAGAGTCTGCTGTCTCTGGAGTCATTATTTAGTTGAATCTGAAGGCCATAAAGAACCACATTAGGTCGGAGGACAGAGCAACAAGGTTCCTAGAGGCAGCTCTGTGAGCAGAAATCTGGCAGCCACATGTGTTGGAGAACAGAGCAATAGGCTATTGAGAAGCAGGGATCTGTCGATATGCACCTCAGTGTCCTGAAGCAGTGGGGATGGGACAGATACTGCAGCTATGGGACAGTGGCAGGAGCAATGACAGAACTGGACTTGTACCTCTTAGGGGGAAGGGGGTCAGGAGGACACTGTGATGTTCAAGCTCATAGGCTGGGGAACATTGCGTCCTTAAGCCCCAGTGGGGTTTGTCAGAAGCATCCAGGTAATTGAAGGCAGTTTGGACCCAGTGGCCACGCTCAGATGCCTCCCTTTGGAGGGTCTCTTCTTGCTCTTTCTTGTCTCCTCTTGGGCCCTCAGCATTCTAGCCCTGGCAGGACACTTTGGGATGCATTTCTGGACAGGAAGCTCACAGCTCTCTCTAGACTTTGCCCTTTGCTCCTAAAATGCCAAGGGGACCTCTGTGCCCTCCCCAGCCCCTCAGAGCTGTCCCATTGGCCATGCCAAACCTGATAAGAGCCCAGAACTGCTGATGGTGAGCAGGTACCTTGCCAAACGCCTTGTCCTCAACTCTCCTCTGGCTCTACATACCTGCATCTCTTTTCTCCTGTAGGACCTCAGTGCCCTGTAAACAGAGGGTTTCACAGACACTCCCAGTGTCTCCTATGTTCTGGGGGTCTGGCCCTGCTCTGAGCACCCTGCATGCCATCAGAACCTAGCTGTATCTAATACAAGGGGGGCCCATTAAGAGCCTGAATCTGTCTGCGCCCCTTAGATCTTCAAACACTGGTTTCAGCCTTTTTACACGGCGGGACTCTGGCATGTGTAGGCTCAACAAAATCTCCTGGTGGTACAGGGGGAAACTGCTGTGAAGAATATGGGGGTAGGGAGGCACCTGAAGGTGTCTCAGTGTGATGGGTCGGAGAACCACGGGCTTCATTCATGTGCTTTCAGGAAAGTAAGCCCAACTCTAAAGGATGCTCATAGCATCCCTTTCCTGATGCCTAACACTCCATCTTGAGCGAGACTGTGGGTTGCTGAGTACAGGAGCAGTGCTAATTAGGGGAGATGGCAGTCATCCCAAAGACCCTACTTCACCCAGACCAGACAACTTCTTATAGTCATTGGTGGCTCTTTGGTAAGAAAATGGGCCACCTTTGATTCTCTCCTTTGTCCACTTGCAGACACAGGTGAGAAGGATTTATCCCCATCCCTGGCTTCTGGGGAGCACCAGGGGATGTTTTTGTCTTGGCCTGGGTCTTTCTAGGCACTTGTGTTGGGAGAAGCAACTCAGGGAAAGAAGACAAAAGACTAAGAGGTCCGGGGCCGGAGAGGTGGCGCTAGAGGTAAGGTATCTGCCTTGCAAGCACTAGCATAGGACAGACTTTGGTTCGATCCCCCGGCATCCCATATAGTCCCCCAAACCAGGAGCGATTTCTGAGTGCATAGCCAGGAGTAACCCCTGAGCGTCAAATGGGTGTGGCCCAAAAACCAAACAAACAAACAAACAAACAAAAGACTAAGAGATCCATACACTCTACGAATGCCTTAAGGAACCTCAGGAAAGAAAGATTGTGACTTAGCCTTTTCTAGATTTGGTTGATGGAACCTGTCATTTGGCTCTGGCTCAGACACCCTCTGGCATGAGGTTCCCTGGAACAATAACCCTAGGGATGCCATTGCCCCAGAGAACCCAGACTGATAGTGGCCAGCAATTGAGATAAGGGTCGAGATTCTGGGTGCTTCATGGAACAGCCCTAGATCCTGGAACAGTGCTGACAGAATCTGCAAAGTTGCCCCCAATGCAAGGCCTGAATGTGACACACTGACCCCAGTGCAGACCCCGGTGGCTCACATCTGCCTGTAGCTTAGTTAGTACAGGTGACTCGTCTTAAACAAAAGAGAGATGCCACTGAGACACAGGTCATGTGGGAACAGTATCACCCACAGCTGGTGGCGGTCAAGAGGAAATCAGCTGCAAGGGCCTAGAAAGTCATTTTTCTGCAAGTGGAATTTTCCAGACTTTCAACCATGTTGACCATGCACAGGAGATGGTGGCTCCAAGCCTCACTTTCCATCCCAAAGAGGAAAGGCGCAGCAGCACGTGAGCTCTCAGCTCTGGGCCAGAAAGTTTGGGGATGCCCTGGGGTGAGAGACAGTGATCTGGTGTCTGCACCATTGTTTTCATTTATGAGACTCTAGTCCAGGTCTACTGCTAAAAATATAAACCTATCTGGTGGGGGCACAGAAGGAAAGTCTGGATACCCACAGCTGTTGCATCATTCCCCCCAAATGCTACTGGACACCACTCACTTGTAATGACTCTTCACCGAGTGCTCACCTTTCCCTTTTCCCCTTGTTCTGCAGCAGTGTCCCATCTTTTCCCCATCACAGGCATGTTAAAAATTTGCCCTTTTCAGGAGAGGTAAATGACCAAAAATCCCACCCATAGGTACCTGCTGGGATGAGACCACACCAGAATCTGCTCCCTGAGCTCCCTTTGTTTGACATCGTCAAATACCCACTCCTCAGCTCCCAGAGAAGTCCTGCACCCCTGCACCCCACTTGAACAAAGAGTAGCACCAAACCCTGCCCAGTACAAAGATCAACACTGAGAGTGCACCAGAGGTAGGAGCTTTTGTTTTTCGGGGAGGGGGTCCCAAGTGGTGCTCTGGGGGTCCTACAAACTATCCTCAGCTACTGGCTGCTGTTCAGCACAAGGGCCTGGAGGGTAAAGTGCTGCTTGGTCCCCATGACCCTGGGAGTTCCAGGTCACCACTTCTGGCAGTCTGGGGACCTTGGGAAGAGGCTCAGGGAATAACATAGAGACATCTAAGTTTGGTGGCATCACTTACCAAGGGACTTATGTGGATTCTGTAGAGCTTCTCTGAGGAAGCAGCTTGAACCCTAAAAGAATGTCATGTCATGGAAAAGCCTGCATGGGGTGCCTTCCAGGCCCCCTCCTTCAGAGAAGCATACAAGATCTGACTTCGAGTTTGAAGCCAGGTCCCAGGAGCTCACTGGATGGCCTGTTTAGGCTCTGGTGTGGCTAGGGCTGAATCTGGGTTGTGACCAGCCTCCCAGCAGGGTCCTTGGCCTGGAAAGGAAAGCAGGGGCCAGTCGCCCCTTGATCGATTCTTGCGTCGACCCCTTCATGTCATCGGGGACCATACACTGTCTCTGCTGTCTGGCCTGGGGCCGGCACATTGATTCATACCCGCTTCCCTCCAGGAGCTGGGAGAGAAAGTGGGTTATGCAGGGAGGGGCACAGGGTGCCCCTGGGAAGAGCAGAGACTGCATATGCTGCTGAGACTCAGTGAGCCCCATCTGTGTCCTTCTCAGCACCCCAGAGCCTGGGGCTCTCAGTCAGGAAAGGCATGGACAGTGCCCTTGCTGGGGTCAGAGGTTTCCCGCTGGGACCCTCAAGAGCTCTGTGAGCTCCAGAAGCACCAGAGCACCCAGTGTATTTGCATCAGCGGCTATTTCTGGGCTAGAGAGGGTGGTGGACACAGGTGAGCTCTGAGAGCAGCCACCAGGGCCTTTTCCTGATGTAGATTCCGTGGGCTGTGGGCACCGACCTGGATTCTCTTGCAAGCTCCTTGTTCCACTTGAAATTGCTACTGATCTATTATTAGTGGGTTTGCTCCCTGTCTGGGCAGGACAACACAGAGAGATGCAACTCGGTGTAGCCCCTCTTACTCAGGCCTGGGCCACTAGTGCCCTTCAGGATGCTGCTCTCACCTTTCATAGAGTGGGGAAACAGTAAGAGATAGAGAGCAAGGGAGAGAGGAAAGGAGAGAGAGAAAAAGAGAGAAGGAGAAAAGGGGAAGAAGAAGAGAGGGAGAAGGGAAAAAAGGAAAAAGGAGAGATAAAACCAATATAAAACTAAACATATGCCAAATGACAATTTCCAATGTGAACAGAGAGAGAGGGAAGGCAGGAGGGAGGGAGAGAGAGTGTGACAGAGAAGGGGACATCTGGCCAGAGTCTACTCCCATTCTTTCCCTTTCTCTTCCATTTCTCTCTCATTTCATCTCTCTCCTCCCTCTCCCAACCTTTTCTCCCTCCCTCCCTTTCCCCTTCCTTCTCTCTCATCTTCCCCTCTCCTAGCAGCCCCTAGACCAGGGTTATATGGACAAGAGTCCCCAAGTTCCCAAGTCCTTGTTCTCTGGTAGTTGTTGTTCTTCCTCGTGTCCTCTCTTCTGCTGGGGCTTTCACAGGCTTCTAGAAACTCGGTAGCATCAAAGAGTGAAACTGGGGCAGCAGACGAAATAGAAGCATTTTAGGCCAGGCTGGAGCACTCCAGCCCCCAAGGAAAATCTGATTCATGCTCCCCTAAATGTGCGAGCTGAAGTGCTGCTAGCCCCCAGGTGAGGACAAGAGGCTGGGGCTAGAACCGTTGAGAGGAAGGACCACACTTCCTGCTGCTTCAAGAACTGGACATGGCTCATCTAAGGATATAACATGATGCTGAGTGACTCCTCCGTTCATCTCTGCTAGTAAAAATAGCCAAAGGTCTGGAGAGATAGTACAGTAGGGAGGGCACATGACATGCACACAGCCAACCTGGGTTTGATTCCAGCATCCCACATGGTTCCCCAAGAGTAACTCCTGAGTGCAGATTTAGTCCTAGGCTAATCCCTGAACACCCCTCCATCCAAAGACACAAATATATAATAGAATAGACCTTATATTATAGGTAGCATATATATTTTCTTTTACATGTCTGTACATTTATACCAGTCACTTGGGGCCCGAGTGATAACACAGTGAGTAGGGTCCTTGCTTGCACCCAACACATGGTTGATTCAGGTTCAATCCCTAGCACCACCATATGGTCTCGTGAGCATAGAGCCAGGAGTAAGCCCTGAGCACTGCTGGGTGTGCTCCACTAAGGCAATGTATTCTATAAATTTCAGATATGTGCCAGACTAAAGAAGATTGATATCACAACTGAAGATGATTCCTAACTTGAATACCCAAATCTTTTTTTCTTAAGGTGGAAAACAACTCAATATGTCCTTTTGGCTTCTCCCAATGGGACCCTCAATTGTCAGAAACATCCCAGAGGGTGTGGTTCCCAGTTCACTCAAGCATTCACATTTCACCTCCCTTGGGTCTTCCCTTTGTGGGTTTTCCAACAGCATGAATGGGGGGTAGCCTGGCCTCAAAATACCTGCATAGGTCATGGGGCTCAGTAGAGATGCATCCACCAACACAATTGAGGTTCTGGGGGGGGGTCATGCATGGGAAACTGAGGCAACCCATCAAATGAAGGCCATCTCCTAGAACCTGCAGGTAGGCATCACCAGGAGGCCTAGAGGCAGAAGATTGTGAAGAAAAGCTCTATTTTTTTTTCTACATCAGCTGGGTTCCCAGAAACATGTCGCCCTTGCTGGGCCTCCATGGCCTCCTGGTCAAAATTCAAGGAGTTGTGTAGATGGTTTGAGCTAGCACAGGTGATGATGATGGTGAGAACATTGATATAAACTTGCGAATGAGTACAAGAGTTATAAGGAGGACAATGATAGGGTGATGGGCACAAGGATGATGGTGATGGTGAGGACAGTGGTAAAAAGGTGGTGATAATATGGCAGTGCCAATGGTCACAAAATCAGTGATTATGATGATGATAATGATGATGGGAATGTTGCTGATGGTGATGACAAGAATACAGTCAGTGATGGTAGTGATAACAGTGATGGTAAAGTATCTGATGGTGACGACAAGATAATGGTGGGGATAATGATAAAGTTGATGACAGCAATGATGACAATGATAAGGTTGATGATGACTATGGTGAAGAAGGAAAGGAACCTAAGGAAGGTAATGGCAATGACTGCACCTGCAGCAGCAGTACTCAATCAGATCCCACCACCCATGAATTCCAGCTGAAGGCCCAGACCTGCCATGTTGGGATGTTGCCAAGTTGTGACAGAACTGATGTGACAGTGGCCTCTGATGCTGCCTGAATGACACTCTGCAATGTGAATGCTGCGACTTGTTCCTCTGGGAGATGCCCCTATGGGCTGGCCAGTCCTTGCAGTGTCACTTACACTGTTTGAAAGGAGGCTGTCGGGTGGCCCTGCAGCCAGGATGTCTCCATTAGCTAATGGGAAGTGACAGGAAGGGCATAATGAACGGGCAGGAGCTTGAATTTGGGACTGGAAACAAGAGCCATGTTCTTTTGGGGAAAGCACAGAACTCGGAACATGGTACTAAATCATGCGTGTCAAATGAGGGGCTAATTAAGCATCTTCATCCAGTTTATTCCATGTCTCAGTCTCACTGTCCTCCAAGATGTATTTTCCTATAAGTCCCCCATAGCTCTTTCAACAAGGATTATTAGGAAAGAGAAGATTAAAACAGGAAAAAGAAGGGGTGAGGAAAAGAGGGGAGGGGAGGGAAAGGAGTAGAGGGGAGGAGAAAGGAGGAGAATGGAGGGGAAGGTAGGATAGGGGAGAGGAGAGAAATCCTTTTGGTCAGAACAACACTTCAAAGAAAACACCCAACAGATGAAGAATAAAAGCTAAAAACAAGGCAGGGATGGAGGCTTTGAAACAGCTCAAGTGCTCCTGCAACTTCTTGAATAATGGACCTTAATAACATGTAATAAAGTCTGATCCAGGAGAACCTGATTCAATCCTACTCATTGTCTGAGCCCCTGAGATGAAGGCAAAGTTGATCTTGCCAACATGTGGTGAATACCACTAATTCTGCAGAAGACAGATGAGACTCCCCTCCACCCCACCTCCTGCATCCTTGATTCCTACAGGCTCCTCCATTGGACCTGGTCACTGCCCTCCACGCCCCAGCTTGGACTCCCACCTCCAATGACAATTCTTGTCACAGCGCTTGAAAGCCACAGAAATGTAATTTTTGCAATCAACAAACTATTGTATTAAGTGGAGAACAGAGAGATAACTGGACAGAAAGCCCCCAATTAGGTGATAAAGAATAATAACCAATATGCTTTCACGCTAATGCCAAAAAGTACAAAAACCTCAATAAATCTAATTGAGTACATGAACATAAGCACTGTTTTTCTACCTGCCGAGTTCTGCTATATTCAGAAGCCAAATAGAGAAACATTGGGAGGTGTTTTTTTTTTTTTTTAATATAAGTCTGATTTCTTTTCTTTTTCATTTGGATTATTTTATCAGGGTCAAAAATGGGATGCTGTAATTAAAACATTTTTTCCAGCTCTGCCTCACTGATTATCTCTAAGCATTAGCATGAAGGAACTGAGGTAATCATTGGGCTAATTCTGGTGTCCCTCCAAAGAGGAGAGGATTCTGGTAAAAACATATTGTTGGATTTTTTTTTGACCTAAATTAGAAAGATAATAACCTCAGTTTCACTTTATTCTAGAAGGGC
This sequence comes from Crocidura indochinensis, assembly GCA_004027635.1. NCBI lineage: Eukaryota > Metazoa > Chordata > Mammalia > Eulipotyphla > Soricidae > Crocidura > Crocidura indochinensis. The sequence goes on from PVKC010011393.1 coordinate 23,379, forward strand.
ACACCTGGCTACCAATCAAAACTCTTTTGTAATCACTTAAAAATAAGGTTTTGTTCTGCCAATTCCACGTATGGTATCTTTGGTTTTTAAATGTCAGTGTGCCTCAAAAACCACGTCAACTGAAAGCCATCCCTATGGACACTTTTGCCAAGCAGCTAATTAAACTGACTCACCCTAAAAAAAAATAGAGAGGTCTTGAGAATGATTCCTTGTCCTTTCCCTAAAAGAATCACGGCACATTGCTTATATCTGAGGGGTTGGGGGCCCCTCAGTAAACCAATCTCCGGGAAGCAGGAGTCACCCTGGTGAGGAGCAGCTCATAAAGAGAACATGGTTCGGAGAGATTAAGGTTCAAATAGGGGTCAGGAAGGGGCTGATGGAGGAAAACTGCTGCGTCCCGAGGCTGGGAGACTCAGGGAGATGGGCAGACGGTCCCCTACATCCGTCTTCACTTGAAAAATGATGCTATTGGGGTTAATGAAGAGACCAGGCGTTTGTTTGGACGGAGCCTTCAATTAAAACGTTATTTGGGACAGCCAGAGCGAATGTCTTGCTTGGAGGTAAACTGAACAACCGTTTAAGGGGATGAAAGGGGGAAAGAGAAGAGCGATTTTTTTCCCCCAAAAGCGAACACATGACCTGTCAGAGAGCCTGAATAAAAGGCCAAGAGAATTGTGTTGGCTCAGTCCATGTCCAACTGTAGTGTTTCCCAAAGGGCTGGGGGGCTTGGGGAGGGGAGGAGAGGCTGATGTTAATGCTGCCAGGAATCTCACCTTTAGTTCCTGGAGGCTTCTGGGGGACAAAGGGGAAAGGAGGGTATGGAGCATCTTACTGAGGTTGGGGTATTGTTCTGTCTGGGTCTCCTGGCCTGGCTCTGTCTTAGGAACAGAAATTGCAGTCACAGTTCATGAAGTTTCTAAATCCACACATTTGGCCTGTTTGATAAGATTTAAGATGCTGGAGTGGGGCCCTGGGAGAGCAACCAGGGACTCACCTGTTCCCTGACACCCTGGTTCCCTCCTAGACCATGTTCAGCTCAGGTGGTCAGAGCCAGAGGCAAGGCAAGTCCCTAAACCTTTGTGCCGTCTCTTCAATAAGAGTCTTGAAGCAGAGGACAAGTTGAGTTGAAAACCAAGGGCTGTTCATTCAAGTCACTTCAAGGCACCAGGCAAGCTCAGGGCAGTTTGTTCTGCCCAGCCAAATGCCAGGTGTGAGGAGAGCATGTGGGAACGAATGAGGAAACCTGGCCTGGGTATTGCCATCTGAATGTGGGTGGATCTGGCTTCCCAGATTGACTTAACTCAGTCATGAGTCACTTAGCAGTGCATAGATCACCCCAAAATCAGCCTCCCCTCACTA
>PVKC010011394.1:0-24775 GCA_004027635.1 Crocidura indochinensis
CAGCTTTGGCCCCTGCTGTTTGTGAATGCATAGGGGGTGGAGCTGCCCTCCACCCCAAATCCTCCCCCAGGGCCCAGCCTACCTGAGGTGCTCGTGAAGAGCCCCTCTGGCGTGGGGTCATCTGGCCACCCAGACTAATGGTTAGTCTGGGGGGTCCTCGGGCCGGCTGTCCGTCCCAGTGTCACCACAAGCCAGTACAAGACCAATCACATGACTTTTTTAAAATTTAAATGATAAACATTTTCTTTCTTTGTGAAAAAAATTAAAATTTCTGATCTGAGAAAACTGAGCTGATCATGGAGAAAACAAAACCATTAATCAAATTAAATAACATTATTCATATAGTTCTTAACAAATGCAGTCTCTTTCTGGCACAGACAGTCTTGGGGAAAAATATTAGTTTTGAGATGCATTCTTTCGTTTCATGTACCTAATAAACCATTTACAGATTTATTTTTGTTTGCTTGTCTTGGGGACACACTCAGCAGTGCTCAGGGTTTACTCCTGATTCTGTGTTCAGAAATCACTCCAGCAGGTACATAAGACTATATGGAATGCCAGATATCAAACCTGGGCCTGTTCCAGGTCAGCAGCCTGGAACCATGTGTGGCATTACTCCAGCCCCTGCGGATTTTTTTAAAATTTTTCACACTTTAGTCTTATTTTATCTTGAAACTATTTTGTGAGTCTTGTTGTGTGTGTGTGAGTGTGTGTGTATATGTATGTGTGCAAGTGGACTTTTTTTAAAAGGACTAATACAGCATGATTTCATAACAATTTGCCTAAAATAGTCATCCTTATAGAAGCAGAAAATAGAATCAGTGTTGGAAGAGACTGAAGGCAGGAGAAAAAGAGCATTCTTCAATTGGCATAAACTTCTGCTTATCCAGGTAAATAAGTTTAAGCATCTGCTATGTAGTATAGCACCCATTGTCTATAAGGCATTGTTTATGTAAAAATTATTTAGACTGGAGACTTCCTCTACATTCAATACTAATACCAAAAAATAAAGGCACACAGAACTATTTGATGTAACCAATATATCCATTATCTTTATTGTGGTGATAGATTTACAAATGTAAATATGTCCAAGTATATTAAAATGTATATGCAGAATAAGTTCAACATTTTTTATCAATTACAGATCTAAAAGGTTGTTAAAATATAATATGAGTACCTTGTAAATGGTCCACAGGGCTGGAATGTATATTTGCATATGAGAGCTGCAAAGCTTATCTCCAGTGATGCTGATCCCCATAGCATTGTAGGAATTATGAAATATACAAAATTAAATTTCATAACTAAATTTAAATTATTTACACAAACAATATATAATTTAACCTTGATGAAAATAAAAGTATATGTTCAAATACATGTATATATATTAGAACAACTATGGAGAAAAACAAGTTTATTCTTGATTATTGATATACAGGGGAATTTTTATGACATTTTATTTTATATTATTTTATTTTTAATTTTATAAAATCTTTAAGCACCATAATTACAAGCATGATCGTACTTTGGTTTAAATCATAACAGAACACCTTCTTCACCAGTTCATCCTTCCCACCACCAATGTCCCCTTTCTCCTCTCTCACTCCTGCCTGTATTCTAGACATATAGTCTACTTCTCTCACTCATTAACATTGCCATGTGAGTTAATGCAGTTATTTCCCTAATAGCATTCATCACTCTTTGTGGTGAGCTTTATAATGTTAGCCAGTCCTTCCAGCCCTTAACTCTATTGTTTCTGGCCTTATTACAATATCATTGATGTCTTTTTAAAAGCAGTAGATGAATGAGGCTATTCTTTATCTCTCTCCTCCATCTGACTTATTTCAGTCATAATAGATTCCATGTATATCCATGTATAGGAAAATTTTATGACTTCATTTCTTCTGAAGATTGAATAGTATTCCATTGTATATATGTACCACAGTTTCTTGAGTCATTCATTTGTTGAAGGGTATCTTGATTGTTTCTATTTCTGGCTATTTTAAGGGATTTTTGAATTGTATTTTTGTGTTCCAAGGGTATATCCCTAGGAGTGGTATAGCTGGATAGTATCAGACCTGAAACTATAAGTTATATAGAACAAAGCATAGGTAAAATAACATATAAAACAAAAACCTACAACAAAAACAATATAAACAAATCAAAAAAAGAAACAAATATCAAACAAAAGACCAAAACAGGCAATTAGAAAAACACCACAGCAACAAATACAATAACAAAACAATAAACATGAGAAAGAAAACAAAAAGGAAAGAAGAGAAAAGAAAAGAAAAGAAAAGAAAAAAGGAAGAAGGGCTGGTGTAGCAAGGTTTTTTTAGTTTTGTTTTGTTTTTGTTTCTGATTGTGCATAGGCACATTAAATATTGGGAAAATTAGAAAGGAATTTCCTTTGCCTAAAAGATACATAGTTTCTCTGATCTTGAAATATATTTCCTGGGAATAACTACAGGCTCCCTACATACTCCTTTTCACACTTGGTGCCAGGAAACTTTCTGCTCAGTTGTGGATTATAGAATCAGACCTCTAACTAGAGACCTTGGTCTTTGTACAAGTCATAGGATAAAGCCAAGGATAGTGTCTTTCTTTATGGCTCTAGCATTCTGCTCTGTCACTGTTGTTGTACCAATCTTCTGTAACTGGTGGTCTTGGTTTTTGCACAGATCCTAGGATGAAGCCTAGGGTAGTCTTTCATTATGTTTCCAGATCTTCTCTGTTGCAGTTGTCAAAATCAGACCTCTAGAATTAGAGATCTTGATTATTGTACAAATTCTAGGCCAAAGCCTAGGCTAGGGTCTTTCTTATTGGTCGTAATATAAGTTCTGCACAGTCATGGTTGTCAAATTACAGTCTTCTTTAGTTAGCATTTTATTTTAACATTTAGTTACCAACTAACATTTCATTTTATCTTAACATTAGGTGACTAGATAGAACAACCTGCTCTTATATCAAGTTGTTACCATTTCCTCTTTGCCAGGATATCTTATCAAAATTGGCACTAGTTGGTGCTAGAGTAGTATTAAGAATTTCTAGGGGGAGTTTGGTTCCTGGTGTTGTTGCAGGAAACTCTCTGTTCTATATCTGGGTTCTATGGCTCAGGACTGAATGGTCGCTATCTGACCATGGAGTCTAAGTTGGAACCAAATGACACATGTTGAGGGTAGGAGGCACCCCTGTATTAAAAAAAATCCATGGGTCCTTATCCCTAGTAGATAATAACTTGTTTCTCTACATAAAAATTTCCTTCTTTTAGTATGACTTTGCAAAAAGGAATGGTGCCATGTTATATTGCCGGTTACATTTGGGGGTAAGAATGTCAGGCTACACAATTTCTGTACACTGCTTTGGATCTGAGCTTTTATCCCAGGCAAGACTTTTTTTGTAGGTTTTCATACCAAGCATAACCAAACCAGGTAGAGTTAAAGAGAAAAAGCAAAATATAATGAATATTAGAGGATAAAACATAAAATATATTTACAAAACGTTATTGAAGAAAAAGTAAAGTGATGTAAGAGTCTACCTTGCATTTGGGGATTAACAGATTCAGATATATTATAATAGAGGTATTAAGCATATCAAGGAAATATAGGCTTCCCCATTATCTTTTGAGACATTCTTATGGGGATGAAATTCAGGGCATATTTTCATCACACAATCTGGTCTTGTTGAGTTTGATAAATTATTTGCAGCAGAAAGGGATAAGAAAGTGTCCTTGTGCTGGGAATCCTTCTGGGGCTAAATCCAGTCTCATGCAGCAGTCCACATTTGGGGGAGAGAAAATGGGCCACATAGGATTTTTGGTTGTAGTTTCTTGCTGGTGCACGAGATGTGGAGCTGTGAGGGTGTCGTTTTGTTTTGGGAGCTGGGTGATGGCTCATTGGGTAGGAGTTTGGTATCCATACCTACTGAGTTAAGAACTGAGCTAAATAAGGAGGGATATTTGCTCATGATGGGGGGGAAGGATAGAAAGATTTCTTAAAGGGGGAGGAAGGATAATATAAAGAAGGGGCTATATACACTTTAGGCGTGGATTGTTTACAATTTAGGTTTAGCACTAAGAGTGGAGTCCACTATCTATAACTCATGACCACATAAAGACATTAGAGATCTATTCTTAAGTTGTTGTTAGAGGCCTGACCCTCATTGAATTAAGTAAAGGTAAATAATTAGCTTAGATATAGATTCAGAGAGAAAGAGAGAACAAAAATAAGAGAGAAGAGAAAAGTAAGCAAATGCAGTGAAAATAAGTCAATAAAAAAATTTGGCCAGTACGTTGGAGTTGTAAAGTTTTCCAATTACTAGGCACTTCATCACTGATTAGTGTGGTCCATGCTAAATGGAGGTTTCAGGGTAAGATAATGGCTGGAGCATTTTAGAATATGCATAGTTTTAGTGTCTAGAGTAATAAGCAATGTGGTAATGAGGACTATAAAAGGTGGCTACCCTATGTATATTGTCCACTGCATCTTAGGTATTGTGGTTCCTTTACTAGAGAGAAACTTATATTGTGGATTTTATTTAACCCTACATAGAGTTAAAGAAGAATAAGGAGAAGGAAAGAAGTAGTAAGGAAAAGAGAGTGAGAAGAAATGGTAATTTTGAAAACATATTTGATGTGTAGAACCTGTAACATAAGTGTGTGGTGTGTGGTTCAGTGGCCTGAATGATCATATGCTTTATATCCTGTGCAAAGGTGTGGATCTTCTCTCCATGCCTCTGCCATTACCTGATCTGCAATATTAAAATAAATAACTGTTACCTTTTTTTCTTGCTGATTGAACCATGCTGGAAAATGAACATCTTTTAGAGCAAAAATCAAATTGACAGGAGGAATTTGCTCCTTTCTTTTTTATTGTTTAACATTGGTTATGTCGTCATTTCAAACATTAATCTTGTTTACTGTAGTCTATAATTGATATTCTGATAAAATAAACTTTGAGAAAGCAAAAAAATCACCATGTCAAAAATAGAAAACTTTCTTTTATAAGGTGGAATCATAGTGAGTGTTTTGGTGTCAAATAATTATGTAAAAATGTCTTGATATTCACTTGAAAAAAAATCATAAGATTAATTTCTCATGAACACACACATAAACATAATAAAACATTAAGGATATGTCTACTCCTAACTTGGTGCTAGATCATCATTCCTACCAACATATTTGGGCTAATATACAGTATCAGAGATTAATTAAATCTAAGAATTTTGTTTCAGTAAAATTTAATATGAATTTGACTTAAAGAGTCAATGTTTTAAGTCATAAATAACATACGTTTAGGAGTTAAGTTGGGTCTAAATATCAGTCTTGTCTTTATCCCTAAGTTAGGTTGGGTAGACAATGTAATTAACATTTTTATTATCTCATCTATTCAATTTCATATCATAATGGATTATTCACTCTTTAGTCAGGAACCAAAGGACTACCATATGATAGGTAGTCATGCAGTTTTCATTAAAAGAATATTATTTCTTTAACCTTTTTTCCCCTCTGAACTTGATTTTAAAATTGTTGTTTTAAGTTTATATTTGGATTTTATTCTAAATATACATCAAGGTATAATAATCTCTAATATGTTAGATATTTACACATATTATTTAATTAATTTAATATTAACTTTTACTATAGCTTATTTTAAGAAGACAAAAATAATAAGAATGAGAAGAAAGGATTCCTGCTATGTGATTTGGTAGAAGGAGACATGTTAAAAAGATTCTGTTTTGCTCCCTGCTTGCTTTCCTGCTTGGTTCCCTGCTTTCCTCAGTGAGACAACCATGAAAGACCCCAGTGAAAGAAAACTATGTGGGGAACATCAGTGAAATAGGCTGTCTAAGCCCGTGAATTGTAGAGACAAAAGAATGCAGCTGCACATCTTCTAGCCAATAGAAATGAACCACACTACAAACATGACAATCAGAAAACAAAGCAGGCAAAAACCATACATAAAAAAAGATGGCAGCTCTGATGACACAAATAAAGGCAACCACCTATTTGGTCTCTGAGATAAGGAGAATCGAGAAGAAATATGGAGCATCCTACAGGAATCAAATATAGAATGGATAGAGCTGAATAAATAAAAATCAAGATAGAAATAAGAAAACCCCAAACTGAAAAAAACAGGACGAAAAACTTGGTAGATAAAATGAAAATCTCACTCTCCAACAGAGTAACAGCAGCTAAAGACAGAATCAGTGAGTTGGAACATGAGATGCATAAAAACTCCATATGAGAGAAGAGATTGAAAAAGAGCCTTACCGGCTCCAGAGATTGGCTTAAGGGTGGGGCTCGAACTCCTGTTCTTAGGGTCTGGGAGGACCTTCCTCCCTTCCTGGAGCAGGATTTTTAGCTGGCACGGGCTGGCCTTTGGCAGACCTCCTTATGTGCCAGAGGCCTCGTGGCCCGGCCTAGGGTGGGGGCTCTCGGACCTGGGTCACCCAATCCCCCTCTTCCTCTTTCCTCCGGATCTCCAGATGAGTTCCTTGGAGGACCTTATGGGGCACCCTGGGTTTTCCCCCACTTCCAGGCCGGCTCCAGATATTGGCTTATGTGCTGGAGTTTGATCTGGGGGGGTGACAGATAGCTACTCAGCTATACTCATGCTGTCACTGGCAATTTCATACCTGTCTACATGTTGCAAACCACGCGGGAGTGCTAGCCACCACGGAAACCTATACTCCTCCCAGCTACCAGTACTCCAGATTTACCCTTCTTAACTTCAGTAACACACAGTTCTAATCTCAGACCAAAAACATACAGTGGATAGAACAATCCCAGAACTATTTTGAAGGACATAAATTGAACACATATTGAACACATATATCTTCTTTTTTTTTTTTTTTTTGCATTTTTTTCTTTTTGGTTTTTGGGTCACACCCGGCAGTGCTCAGGGGTTATTCCTGGCTCCATGCTCAGAATTTGCTCCTGGCAGGCACGGGGGACTATATGGGGCACCAGGTTTCTAACCGATGACCTTTTGCATGAAAGGCCGCATTACCTCCATGCTATCTCCCGGGCCCCACATATATCTTCTGAATATTTTATGTGTGCTTTCTTTAATAGCTGTAACTCTCTCTATATTTTCTTCTGCCATGGTGTGTTTCTTTCCACTTTTCATCTTGTCTTTTCTTTGTAAACTGTTCAGTAAGGATTGTTAGTGGAAATATCCCTCAGTTTAATGCCTATGATTGAACTTTGTCATGGAGATTGCTGGTCTTTTTCCTATTGCCTCCAGATACCCCAATAACGGTACATGGCATTGATCCTTGTTTGCATAGACAAATTAAAATGGGAAAACACTATACATACAGAGGTAGGAACACACAAATCTCATTACAATGTACCTTATACCCTGAACATTGATATAATGACCTGGCACAGGCCTCAGAAAAATGGGCATCCTCCATTCACGCCAGAACTAGGCAAGATATCTACAAAACATTCAAGTTCTTTTATAGCAACATCTGGAAGCAATCCTCTACCAGGAAAGACACTACCAAAGGTCTGACATCGATCTCCTAAAAGGAGACTTCTGTTAACACTGAGAAGACTTGACAACAACAATAACCTGCTCTACGGGACATGGTTCTCTCTATTGCCCCTTTAGAGTGAGGTGAAAGGAGAGGATGCTCTGCACCACCCTGACTGCAATATGGGATATGCAGACCTCAGGATCTTTAATACAGAAGCTTGATACCAATAACAGAGACTATGTGAGAAATGAAGGTGTATTGTCACTATAGACGATGACTTGGATTGGACAAACTAGTTTGCTTGGAGCGTAGAGTCGGTCCTGTGCCAGGAAACTTCAGGGGTAGGGTCTCCTTGTATTTAGGCCATAATTTTTCTTTCCATGTCCCTTATATTTTGGTGGGTCTATGCAAACAAATGCCACTCTAACACCATTTTTTACTATGTTCCTTTGACTCCAATTCTTAAGAAAAACAATCCACTAAAACATTGGGCTTAACTTAAACTAGTATACATATGCATGGAACTAGATAAATGTACTTTTCCCTCATTGTTTAAGGAGTTACATAAGTCTAATGTCTTTAGATTATATTGTGTGCTGCTAAGAAATAGTATGTACTATAATTTGGGATTTAAGGGACAAAGTAATTGTATTGTACATGGGTTCAGCTTTGTTTTTCTTAATGCTCTTTGGCTGAAAATTCAAGGCTGGGATATCATCAATGGGACTACCGAGAATTCTGTTTATGGGTGATTGTGCTTCCACTGTAACTTTACCATGTCCTCTTTCTTTGCATCTTTGTTGTCATAATGAAAATTAAAAATAATAAAAAAAAGGAAAAGAGCCTTAAAGCAAATGATCGGACAATAGAAAAAATGCTCAAAGAATATAAATTGATGAAAATAGATATATTTGATAAACTCAACAGAAAAAATGTACGAATCATTGGAGTCCCAGAGACCCAGGAAAAAATACCCAGGAATATTTAACAGTAAAGGACATCATTATGGATAAATTACCAGTCTAAAGATGCATGCAACCAAATCATGCATGCAGAAATAATACCAGCTAAAAGAGAACATAAGAAAAGTACACTAAGACACATCCTAGAACAATGACAAATCCCACAAACAGAGGTAGAATACTAAAAGTAGCAAGATCAATAAGGGAAATTACATTCAAAGGAGCATCCTTAACATTTACAAAGACCAGTCACAAGAAACTCTCAAGTTCAGAAGGCAGTGGTTAGACATAGTCACAAAACTCAAAAAAATGAATGCTTTGCCTAGAATAATGTGCCTAGCCAGATTCATATTAAGGTATCAGGAAGTACGCATAGCTTTATGGATAAACAACAGCTCAGAAACTTTACAGACTCCAAACAGCCTTAAATAAAACCTGAAATGTCTACTTTAAGACAAGACAGACCAACAGACTTCTATACAAAAATGACTCTAAATTCCATGGCAATTATCTCTCTCAATGTCAAAGGACCAAATGCACTAGTTAAGAGTAACAAAGTTGCAAATCTGAAAGAATATGTCAATAGTAACACAGTAATAGTGGAGACCTCAAGACTCCCCTGTCACCCCTTGATAGATCAGTTAGACCTAAACCCAACAAGAATATACTAGCTCTGAAAAGATAAATATAGATAGAGGGAGAGAGAGAGAATACACATTCTTAGCCAATAGACATGGGTCTATTCAGAATAGAACACATGCTGCTCATAAAACATACCTCTGTAAAATCAAGAGGATAGAAATCGTTCAGGATACATTCTAGGATCAAATTGCACTAAATTATAAAGTGAAATATAAAGAGGCATATAAGAAAAAATTAACATCTGAATATTAAACAGCTCACTACTGAATAATCAGTGGTTTAGAGTTGAAATCAAAGAGAAAATCAAAAAGATTCCTGGAAACAAATGTCAATGAAGACAAAAATTTTTAGAATTAGGATGATGCAGTAAAAGTGGTACTGGGCGGAACATTTATAGCCTTTTAATCACACCAGGAAGGGAGAAGGCTCCAATACAAATAACTTAATGACACAGCTTATAAAATTTATGAATTATCAACAAAATAACTCCAAAATAAGTAGGCAGAAGGAAATAACAAAGCTTAGAGCAGAAATCAATAAAGCAAAATATCTAAAAAACAAAACAAAAGATCAATGAAAGTAAAATTCGGTTCTTTGAAGAAGTAAATAAGAGTGATAAACAGCTAGCAAAACTCAAAAGAAAAGGAGAGAGACTTAACAATCCAGATTATATATGAAAAGAGGAGATCAGTATAGATACTACAAATAATCAAAGGGTAATCTGTGATTAATTTGAGAAAATTTATACCATGAATCATGAGAACCTGGAAGAAATGGATAAATATTGAACTCATAAAATGTTCCACATTTGAATAAAGATGATCTAGCATATCTAAATAGACCCATGAATATTGAGGAAATTAAAAATCAATCAACACCATATCAACAAAAATAAAATCATATGATCATATCAATATATGCACAGAAAACATTTGATAAGATCCAATACCTATTATTTTTTATTGTTTAGCATCTTATGTATAAAAAAAGACCCTTCACCAGTGCAACATTTCTATCACCGATGTTCCAAGTGGACCTTCTCCCCATCCCACACCGGCCTGTACTCTAGACAGGCTTTCTACTTCCCTCTCACATTTTGTTATGATGTTTCTCAGTGCAATTATTTCTGTGACTGCACATTTGACTCTCTGTAGTGAGCTTCATGTAGTGATTTGGACCTTCCGGTCCTTCTCTATTTTGTCTCTGAGAATCATTACACAATATCGTTTAGTTTCTCAAAACCCATAGCTGAGTGAGATCATTCTGTGTTTATCTCATTCCCTCTGAGTCATTTTACTCAGCATAATAGATTCCATATACATCCATGTATAGGAAAATTCCATGACTTCATCTCTCCTGACAGCTGCATAATATTCCATTGTATATATGTACCACAATTTCTTTAGCCATTTATCTATTGAGGGTCATCTAGGCTGTTTTCAGAGTCTGGCAATTTTAAACAGCATTGAAATGAATATAGTTGTGAGGAAGTTATTTTTCTAATGTATTTTTGTGTTCCTAGGCTATATCCCTAGGAGTTGTATAGCTAGATAGTATGGGACCTCAACTTACAGATTTTGGAGAAATCTCCCTACAGCTTTCCATAAAGGTTGGACTAGACAGCATTCCCACCATCAGTAATTAAGAATACTTTTGCTCCACATCCCAGCCAGCACTGCTTGTTCTCATTCTTTGTGATGTGCGCCAATCTCTGTGGTGTGAGATGGTACCTCATAGTTGTTTTGATTTGCATCACCCTGATGATTAGTGATGTGGAGCATTTATTCAAATGCCTTTAGCCATTTGTATATCTTTTTTGTCAAAGTGTCTGTTCATTTCTTCTCCCCATTTTTTGATGGTGTTAGATTATTTTTTCTTGTAAAGTTTAGTCAGTGCCTTGTATATTTTGGATATTAACCCCTTATCTGATGGATATTGGGTGAATAGTTTCTCCCACTAAGTGGATGGCTTTTGTATTCTGGGAACTATTTCCTTTGAGGTGCAGAAGCTTTTCAGCTTAATATAATCCCAACTGTTTATTTCTGCTTTTACTTGTTTGGTGAGTACTGTTTCCTCCCTAAAGATTCCTTTAGCCCCTATGTCATGGAGCATTTCACCTACATGTTGTTCTATATACTACAAATATATACATATATACATATACATATACATATATGCACATGTATACATATGTACATATATATGTATATACATATATACACCTACATGTTGTTCTATTTACTATATAAAAAGCTGGGGTAGCCATATTAATATAAGATGACATGAACTTTAGACTCAGAAAAGTTGTAAGAGACAAAGTAAGTACTAATTAAGGGATATGTACAACAGAAAGAAATCACAATACTAAATATGTACACACTTAATGAGAGATCAGCAAGATATATAATGCAACTTTTGACAAATTTGAAAGAGGATATCAATAACACAATAATTGTGGGAGACATCAACATTGCCCTGTTAACACTTGATAGGTCAACCAGACTGAACTCCCCCCAAAAAATACCCTAGACCTGAGAAGAGAAATGGAAGAAAGAGGCCTAGTAGATATATATAGCACACTCCATCCCCAGAAACTTGGATACACATGTTTCTCCAGTGCACATGGATAATTCTCCAGGACAGACTACATAAAATATATCTCCCTAAAATTAAGAGAATAGAAATTTTGCAATCTATCTTTGCTGACCATAAAATCTGAAATTAGATGTGAACTACAAAGGCACACAGAAGAAAAACTTTAACCGTTGGAAATTAAATAGCCTGCTACTGAACAATCAGTGGGTCGGAGATGATATCAAAGAGGAAATCAAAACTTTCTTGGAAAGAAATTACAATAAAGATACAAACTATCAGAATCTGTGGGACACAGCAAAAGCTGTAGTAAGAGGAAAATTTATAGTCTTGCAAGCACACATCATGAAGGAAGAAGGGGCTTACCTGAATAGCTTAATGACACAGCTTATAGAATTATAAAATGACCAACAAAAGGAACCAAAAATAGGAAGACAGAAGGAAATAACAAAGCTTAGAGTAGAAATAAATGAAGTGGAAACACAAAAACAATCCAAAAGATCAATGAAAACAGACGTTGGTTCTTTGAAAAAATAAACAAGATTGAGAAACTATTGGGAAACTCACAAATAGAGAGAAACATGATAACCCATATCAGAAATGAAAAGGGGGAGACCACTACAGATATTGCAGAGATTGAAAGGGTAATCAGAGATTACTTCAAGAAACTTTATGCCACGAAACATGAGAACCTGGATGAAATGAATAAATTTTTGAACTCTTATAATTTTCCATGGTTGAGTAAGTAGGATGTAGCATATCTAAACACCCCATCACTATTAAGGAAATTAAAGTGGTAATCAAATGGCTCCCCAAAAATAAAAGCCCAGGCCCAGATGGATTCACTAATGAATTCTTTCAAACCTTTCAAAAGGAACTACTACCAATCTTGGATAGGCCCTTTCATGAAATTGAAAAAACATGAACATTTCCAAACACCTTCTATGAAGTCAATATCACCTTGATACCAAAACCAGACATAGAAAATTAAAGATCATTATTCCTGATGAATACAGATGCAAAGATCCTCAATAAAATTCTGGCAAATAGAATTCAATGCCTTATCAAGAAAATCTTTCACTATGATCAAGTAGGTTTCATCCCAGGAATGGAAGGATGGATTAACATTTGTAAATTCATCAACATAATGCACAACATCAACAACAAGAAAAATAAAAATCACATGATCATATCAATAGATGCAGACAAAACATTTGATAAGATTTATCAACCATTCTTGATAAAAAATAATAACCTCTCAACAAGATGGGAATGAAAGGAACCTTTCTCAATCTAATCAAGGGTATCTACCACAAGCCAATGGCAAATATCATCTTCAATGGAGAAAAACTAATAGCCATTCCTTTAAATTCTGATATGACAAGGTAGCCCCCTCTCACCACTCCTATTCAACATAGTACTGGAAGTACTTGCTATAGCAATTAGGCAAGTAAAAGATATCATGGGAATCCAGGTAGGACAGGAAGAAGTCAAGTTCTCACTGTTCATAGATGACATGATACTATACTTAGAAAACCCTAAAGACTTTACCAAAAAGCTTTTTGAAACATTAGATGCATATAGCAATGTAGCAGACTATAAAATTAACACACAGAAATTGATGACCTTTTTGTACAACAATAATAATATGGAAGAAATATACATTAATAAAACAACCCTTTTCCCATTAGTGTCAGACAAACTCAAATATGTTGGAGTCAACTGGACTAAAGATGTGAAGGACTTATACAAAGAAAACTATAAAATCCTTCTACAAGTAATAAGAGAAGACATGTGGAAATGGAAATCAATACCCTGCTCTTCGGTTGGCAGGATTAACATAATTAAAATGGCAATAAATCCCAAAGCATTGTACAGATTTAATGTGATCCCTCTATAAATACCCATGACATTTTTCAAAGAAGTGTATCAAACACTTCTAAAATTCACGAATAGCTAAAGCAATCCTTGGGAAAAGGAATATGTAAGGTATTACTTTCCCCAACTTTAAACTGTATTAAAAAGCAATAGTTTTCAAAACAGCATGGTATTGGAATAAATGAAGACCCTCAGATAAGTGGAATAGGCCTGAGTGCTTGGAGAATGTTTCCCAGACATATCGTCATCTAATTCTTGATAAAGGAACAAGAAAAAGAAAAGGGAAGAACTTTCAATAAGTGGTGTTGGCACAACTGGTTAGCCACTTGTTAAAAAGTGAACTTAGATCTCCAGCTAACACCGTATACAATGGTAAAATCCAAATGGACTAAAGACCTAGGTATCAGACCTGAAATCATAAAGTATATAGAACAACACCCATTCTTGTCAAAAACCCTCAGCAAGGTGGGAATCAAAGGAACTTCTCTCAATATCATTAAGTCTATCTACCACAAGGTAATGGCAAATATTATTCTCAATGGAAATAAACTAAAAAACTGTCCTTTAAATTCTGTACAAGACAAGGCTACAACTCCTATTCAACATAGTGCTGGAAATTCTTGCCATAGCAATTAGGCAAAAAAAAATATATCAAGGACATTCAAATTGGAAAGGAAGAAGTCAAGCCCTCAGTGTTTGCAGATGATATAATAATATATTTAGAAAACTCTAATAACTATACCAAAAAGCTTCTAGCAATAGTATATTCACATAGCAAAGTTATTGGCTGCAAAATTAATAAGTAATATATCAGTAGCTTTCTTATTAACATATAATTATAGAGAAGAAATGGACATTAACATAACGATCACATTTACATTAGTGTCACACATCTCAAATAACTTAGAGTCAATTTATCTAAAAAGGAGAAGAATCTATATAATCACAATTTCAAAAAATAGATCAAGAAATAAAAGATGATTGAAAATGGGGACATATAGCTTTCTCATGAATTGGCATGATAAACAAAATTTAAATTACAATACTCCACAAGGCATTGTACAGAATTAATGCGATTCCTCTAAGGATACCCATGATATTTTTCAAAGAATTGGATCAAAGACACCTGAACTCCATTATGAAAAAAAAAAACACTCATAAATAACAAAAAAAACCTTAGAAAAAGAATATTGGATGTATCATTTTCCCCAACTTTAAATTGTACTACAAAATAATAATCATTAGAATAGCATGGTATTGAAAAAAAGACAGATATACAGATCAACGAAATAGACTTGAGTATTCAGAGAATATTCTCCAAACACACAATCAATTAATCTTTGATAAAGTGGCAAAAATGTAAAATGGAGCAAGGAAAGACTATTTAAAAAGTCTTGATAATACAACTTTTTAGCCTCATGCAAAAAAATCAAACTTGGACCTCAATTTAACACCATGAATAAAGGTCAAATCAAAATAAAATATCAGATGTAACCATCGTAACCATAAGTTATATAGAAGAATGCATAAGTAAAACATTCCATGAAATTGAGAATACAGGCATCGTCAAAGAGAAAGCAGCACTCTCAAAAAAATGAAAGGAAAAATAAACAAAAAGGACTCATGCCTGCCTAGTGGGGCTGACTGCGAAACATTGTGAGTTCTGTCTTTGTGTTTTTTTGTCCTCTGCTGTCGTCTGGACCTAGTAGGAGTGAGCTGAAAAGAGGCTGCAGAAGAGCACTTAGCTCCGCTTCGCTACGGGGCCATGCGCTCTTTCTAAGGAAAGAACATCATCACAACAAGAAGAGAAAAAAAAAAAAACACACCAAGGACTGTGCTGGATCACTGAAGTCCAGTATTTCTCTCTGGACAGTCTTCTCTGCTGAGTGCCGAGTCCCAAGATTTGATCCTTTGAGAGGCCTCATCCACGGAGGACTCCACTCAATTGTAGGCAAATTGACACACCCGGAAAGGGCGGAACCAGAGGAGTGTGGCTAGGCACATCACTTTGCCAATGAATACCACTGCAACACATAGAAAAACACACAATACTAGTGTGACAATGGGGAAACAACACAGGCCAGTATCAGACACAGAGAACAAAGATGACAATTCTGATGACCAGTTAATGAACAATGAACTAATCAATCTCTCAGATAAGGACTTTAGAAAAGCAATATGGAAGATGCTCGAAGAACTCAAAGAAACCATGGAACGAGTTGAACAGAACACTAATAAGAATCAAGAAAATATGATGACAGAAATCACAAAACTCCAAACTGAAATAACATGTCAACTAACAGGCCTGAAAAACTCAGTAAATGAATTGAATGGTAAAATGGATGATCTCAACACCAGGGTAGAAGAAGCTGAGAATAGAATTGGTGCTGTGGAAGATGAGATAAATAACAACTCCACACAGTGGGAGAGATTGGAAAAAAAAACTTAAAACAAATGAACAAACAATGGAAAAAATAGTAAAAGAATGGGAACAGATGAAAATAGAAGTTTATGATAAGATCAAAAGAAACAACTTAAGAATCATTGGAGTCCCAGAGACACAGGAAGAAAATTTCCAGGAAGAATCAATGGTCAAGAACATCAATAAAGGGAAACTTCCAGAACTAAAGAATATATGTGATCAAATCTTGCATGCGCGAAGAGTACCAACCAAAAGAAACCCCCCCAAAATACCCCAAGACACATCTTAGTCACAATGAGGAATCCCGCAGATAGAGACATAATTCTGCAAACAGCGATATCAAAAAAGGAAATTACATTCAAGGGAGCATCCTTGAGATTTACAGCAGACCTGTCACAAGAAACACTCAAGGCCAGAAAGCAGTGGTGGGATATTGTGACAAGGCTGAATGAAAAGAATGCTTCACCTAGAGTACTGTACCCAGCAAAACTCACTTTCCAGTATGACAGAAAAAAATACATGGTTTCACAGACAAAAAACAGCTCAGAAACTTTACAGACTCAAATCCAGTCTTAAGAGAAAAACTGAATGACCTAATTTAAGACAAGACTAACCAAAAGACATACCAAATTTCGATATAAAGATCGCATCAAATCCCAGGACAATCCTTCCTCTCAATGGACTAAATGCACCAGTTAAGAGACACAGAGTGGCTAAATGTATCAAAAAACTCAATCCAACTTTCTGCTGTCTACAAGAAATGCACCTGAATAGTCAGAACAAACATAGACTTAAAATAAAAGGCTGGAGGAAAATTATCCAAGCAAACCACACCCATAAAAATGCTGGAGTGGCCATACTAATATCAGATAATGCAAACTTTATATTCAGGAAGGTTGTAAGGGACAAAGATGGACATTATATATTAATCAAGGGTTATGTAGAGCAGGAAGAAATAACGGTTCTAAACATATATACAGTATGAGGGTCCAGCAAAATATTTAATACAATTGTTGACAAAGCTGAAAAATAACATCAACAACAACACAATAATTGTGGGGGACGTCAAACAGGTTTGTCAACAATGGATAGGTCAATCAGACTGAATACCCACAAGAATATACTGGACCTGAGGAGAGAAATGGATGAAAGAGGCCTAGTGGATATATATATATATATATATATATATATATATATATATATATATATATATATATATATATATATGACACTCCATCCCCAGAAACCTGGATGCACATTCTTCTCCAATATACATGGGACATTCTCCAGGATAGACTACATGCTGGCACAAAATACATATCTTCATAATATCAAGAGAATAGAATTTTTGCAGGCTACCTTTGCTGACCACAAGGCTCTGAAATTATTTGTGAATTCCAAAGGAACAAAGTAAAAAACTCTAACACCTGGAAGTTAAACAGCCTCATACTGAATAACCAGTGGGTCCGAGAAGAAACGAAAATGGAAATCAAAAGATTCCTGGAAACAAATGATAATGAAACACAAACTATCAGAACTTATGGGACTCAGCAAAAGCAGTACTGAGAGGAAACTATAGCCTTGCAAGCACACATCAGGAAGGAAGATGGGGCTTACCTGAGTAGCTTAATGACTCAGTTTATAGAACTAGAGAGTGCTCAACAAAAGGACCCAAAAATAGAGAGGCAGAAGGAAATAACAAAGCTGAGAGCAGAAATCAATTAAGTGGAAACCCAAAAAACAATCTGAAAGATCAACGAAAGGAGAAGTTGGTTCTTTGAAAAAATAAACAAGATCGAGAGACCACTGGTAAAACTAACAAAGAAAGAGAGAGAAACTTGATAACTCGTATTAGGAATGAAAAAGGAGAGATCACTACTGGTATGGCAGAGATTCAAGGGTAATCAGAAACTACTTTGAGAAGCTCTATGCCACTAAAAATGAGAACCTGGAAGAAATGGAAAAATTCTTGAACTCTCACAATCTTCCACGGTAGATGGAAGAGGCTGTAGCATATCTAAACACCCCCATCACTATTGATGAAATTAAAATGGTAATCAAAAGTCTGTCTCCCCAAAAATGTCCAGGCCCAGATGTATTCACTAATGAATTATTTCAAACTTTCCAGGAGGAACTACTTCCAATTCTGACAAGACTCTCATGAAATTGAAAAAACGGAAACACTTCCAAATACCTTTTATGAAGCCAACATCACCTTGATACTTAAACCAGACAGAGATGCAACGAAAAAAGAAAATTACAGACCAATATTTCAGATGAATGCAGATGCAAAGATCCTCAACAAAATTTTGGCAAATAGAATACATTGCCTCATTAAGAAGATTATCCACTACGATCAAGTAGGTTTCATCCCAGGAATGCAAGGCTGGTTTAACATCCGTAAATCTATCAACATAATACACAACGTCAACAACAAGAAAAATAAAAATCACATGATCATATGAATAGATTCAGAGAAAGTATTTGATAAGGTTCAACACCCATTCTTGATCAAAACTCTCAGCAAGATGGGAATGGAAGGAACCTTTTTCAATATAGTTAAGGCCATCTACCACAAGCCAGTGGCAAATATTATCCTCAATGGAGAAAAACTAAAAGCCTTCCCTCTAAATTCTGGCACAAGACAAGTCTGTCCTCTCTCACCACTCATATTCAACATAGCACTGGAAGTACTCGCTATAGTGATTAGGCAAGAAAAAGATATCAAGGGAATCCAGAGAGGAAAGGAAGAAGTCAAGCTCTCACTTTTTGCAGATGACATGATACTCTACTTAGAAAACCCTAAATACTCTACCAAAAAGCTCCTACGAACAATAGACTCATATAACAAGGTGGCAAGCTACAAAATCAACACATAGTATCAATGGCCTTTCTATACACCTATAGTAATAAGGAAGAAAATGAAAGTAAGAAAACAACACCATCCACAATACTGCCACACAAACTCAAATATCTTGGAATCAACTTGACTAAAAATGTGAAGGACCTATACAAAGAAAACTATAAAACTCTGCTTCTGGAAATAAGAGAGGATATGCGGAAATGGAAACACATACCCTGCTCATGGATTGGCAGGACTAACATGATCAAAACGGCAATACTACCCAAGGCATTTTACATATTGAATGCAATCCCTTTAAAGATCCCCACAACATCCTTCAAAGAAGTGGATTAGGCACTTTTGAAATTCATTTGGAACAATAAACCCTCTAAAATAGCAAAAACAATCATTGGGAAAAAAGAACATGGGAGGAATCACTTTCCCCAATTTCAAACTTTACTACAAAGCAATAGTTATCAAAACAGCATGGTATTGGAATAAGGACAGGCCCTCAGATCAGTGGATTAGGCATGAATACCCAGAAAGTGTTCCCCAGACATACATTCGCCTAATTTTCAATAAAGGAGCAAGAAATCCTAAATAGAGCAAAGAAAGCCTCTTCAACAAGTGGTGTTGGCACAACTGGCTAGCCACTTGCAAAAAATTGAACTTAGACCCCTAGCTAACATCATGTACGAAGATGAAATCCAAATGGATGAAAGATCTTGATATCAGACCTGAAACCATAAAATACATAGAACAACATGAGGCAAAACACTCCAGGACATTGAGACTACAAGCATATTCAAGGAGGAAAATGCACTCTCCAAGTAGGTGTAAGCAGATATTAACAGATAGGAATATATTAAGATGAGAAGCTTCTGCACCTCAAAGGAATAGAGCCCAGGATACAAGAGCCTCCCAGTGAGTGGGAGAAACGATGCACCCAATACCCATCAGATAAAGTGCTAATTTCCAAAATATACAAGGCGCTGACAGAACTTTACAAGAAAAAAACATCTAATCCCATCAAAAAAATGGGGAGAAGAAATGGACAGACACTTTGACAAAGAAGAAATACAAATGTCCAAAGGACACATGAAAAAATGCTCCACATCACTAATCATCAGGGAGATGCAAATCAAAATAACTATGAGGTACCACCTCACACCACAGAGAATGGCACACATCACAAAGAATGAGAACAAACTGTGTTGGCGGGGATGTGGAGAGAAAGGAACTCTTATCAACTGCTGGTGGGAATGCCTTGTAGTTCAACCCTTATGGAAAGCGATATGGAGAATCCTCCAGAAACTGGAAATCAAGCTCCCATATGATCCAGCTATACTACTCCTAGGAATATACCCTAGGAACACAAAAATACAATACAAAAACCCCTTCCTTATACCTATATTCATTGCAGCACTATTTACCATAGCAAGACTCTGGAAACAATCTAGATGCCCTTCAACAGACAAAACTGTGGTACATATACACAATGGAATATTATGCAGCTGTCAGAAGAGATGAAGTCATGAAATTTTCCTACACATGAATGTACATGGAATCTATAATGCTGAGTAAAATAAATCAGAGATAGAGAGAAAAACGCAGAATGGTATCACTCATCTATGGTTTTTAAGAAAAATGAAAAACTTTCTTGCAATAATAATAATTTTCAGACACAAAAGAGAAAAGAGTTGGAAGTTCCAGCTCACCTCATGAAGCTCACCACAGAGAGTGATGAGTTTAGTTAGAGAAATAACTACAGTTTGAACTGTCCTAATAATGAGAATGTATGAGGGAGGTGGAGAGCCTGTCTAGAGTACAGGCGTGGGGTGGGTGGGGAGGAGGGATATTTGGGACAATGGTGATGGGAACGTTGCACTGGTGATGGGTGGTGTTCTTTACATGACTGAAACCCAAACAAGTATGTAGGTAATCAATGTGTTTAAATAAAATAAAATAAAACATATAGGACTATATTAAGCTGAGAAGTTTTTGCACCTCAAAGGAATCAATGCCTAGGATACAAAGACCATCTGCAGAATGACAGAAACTATTTACCTGATACTCATCAGATAAGGCATTAATATCTAAGGGATACAAGGTAGTGGACAGAACTCAGCAAGAAAAAAAGTTTAACTCCATCAAAAAACAAGGATGATAAGTTAACAGACAATTCTGCAAAGAAATATAAATGGCCAAAAGGCACATGAAAAATTCATCACATCACTAATCATCAGGGGATGCAAATAAAAATATCAATAAGTTGCCATCCCATGTCACAGAGACTAAAACACATCATGAAAAACAAAAGCAATTAGTTTTGGAATTATGGTGGAGAGAAAGATACTCTAAGTCCTTGCTAGTGAAAATGCTGTATTGTCTGGAAAATAATATGGGCATTCATTTTGATCCTGGACATTTATCTCCCATTATTTACCAGCAATTCCACTCCTAGGAATATACCATAGGAAAAAAAAAACGACACAGATATAAATGTGTTCTGCACACTTATATTCTTTTCAGTTCTATTTACAATACCCTGTTGCTGGAAACCACCCAGATGTCAGGCAAAAGATGACTTTCTAAAGTAACTTTTTATGAATATACAATCAAATAGTATGCATCCATCAACAGAGATGAAATAATGAAATTTTCCTATACATGGATGGTCATGGAAACTATTATGTTTGTTGAAATGAATCATATGGAGAGAGATAGGCACAGAATAGTCTCACTAATCTAGGTGTTTTAAGCAAAATACAAGGCATTATTCTAATAATAAACAGAGACAATAGAGATGACAGCTGAAAGGACCAGACCAGGATATGAAGCCTACCACAAAAAGATGCCTGTCTTAAATACAAGTATCAGCTCAGGGAGGAAGGAGATGGAAGACATTGGTGGTGGGATTGCTGCATTTGTGAATGAGAAACATGTTTGTAGATCGAGAATGAAAAGATTATTTGATACTAAAAAGCAGTTAATTTTGGTAACTTATTATAACTTATTAACTTATATTACATAATGTTTCTGTTTGCACTAACAATGTCATCGAAATATTTCATAACGCACATGTTTACTTTATTAGTTTTTATAAAATCAGGAAGATTAAATAATTTTCTAGATGGTAACATCAAGATGTGGAGACTGGACAAGTGGCCAAATTTATTAAAATATGACAGATAATATAATAGATAATGTTTTCCATCTGAGGTCAGAGATTCTGGGTACTATTATGCCAATGGTTATGTTTCTAAGGAATGTAGCATTTTCTTTAGCTATTGTTATAAATTTTAGTTGATATAGATTTTACTGATAATATGAAATATAGTTCATACAAACAGAACTATAATTTGACATACTTTTTTACACATAGTACATGTATATTTGTATATGTGTATGTATATTTTCTATTTCTTTATATATCGCCAATTTGTTATGACAAAATATGCTTTGCTTTACTGCTGAGCAGTTTTAATATAAGCTTGTGCATTCTTCAGATTTGGGGTTCCCATGAAATAGAATATTCTTAGCTCTTGATAATATTATCTCACAAATTCCTTTAGAAATCATTTTAATGATTTTTGTTTTATAATATATATACATAACAGTCTAACTGGCTAGTCAGCTCAGGTGAAAGGATCTCTTTGGGAAGTCCTGCGTAGAGGGGAGAAATATGTTATTTCAAAAGGCAGAAACTGCCTGACTAATTTTTTGGAAGCTAAACTTGCCTGACAGGTTCTACCAGTGTTAGTAGGGAAATTTGCTTTTAAAGAAGTGCAAATATTTCTGCTAGGTAAGAAGTTTTGGTGACACAGAACTAAATTCTGGCCAAGCCTTTTGATGTAAATACTTGAAAATTCTCTGGGCAAAAAGAATTTGATTGCGACCATATTTTGGCCTGTTAATAATACACAACGGAGAAATGATTTTAAGCCAAATAATGTGAAGGGAATATAATGTCAGTACCATGACATGAATTTCGAAAATATCTCTATAGAGGGGCGGGAGAAGTGACTCAAGCCAGAAGGCATCTGTCTTGTGCACACTAGCTGAGGCCAGGCAGTGGTTCCATCACCTGGTGTCCCATATGGTCCTCCAAGCCAGGGGCGATTTCTGAGCACATAGCCAGAAGTAACCCCTGAACATCACTGGGAGTGCCAAAATAAACAACAGCAAGAAAAAAATATCTCTATGGAATTTCCACAACTCTCCTCACAGTGGTGAAAATTCCACAGCGGGTCTCTTGATGAAATTCTGTGGGGATAACGAGAACATCCATCCACATCAGAGAAGTCTTCTGATGGGCCTACTAAATAGCCCTTTCAATGAAGATATAAAAATTATTATCAATGGTATAGATACCATGTGATACTTTTTCTTATAGATCTGAAAATGATTTCACTCATCTGCTTTTTAGAAATTAATCTTTTATTGTTTCTTTACATTATCATCATTTGCCACTAACAATATTTTGAAATATTAAAATTTTTGTTCTCAACTGTCTATTCTATGAAGCAAAGGGATCTTATTAGAATCAGATTAGGTAAGGGACCATATGATATTTACAGCTCAGTTATACCATAAAAAATAGTATACATATTAATATATATAGTATGTGGTAATTAAATGAACTTGTCTTTTATTAAAAAAAACCTATTTACATAGACGGTTGGCCAAATTTAGCTCACAAACAGAGTTGGGTAACACCTACAGTATTCTATAGCCTCTGATTTTGTGTTTCCAGTATTTTGTGAAAAAAATTCTGTTTTTAACTTAGAAGACTGGAGTTTTCTCTTAAGATACATCATCATAAAATATCATCTGAATTGCTGCTAATTATGATGGATGAATTTTAACAGTCAACACACAGTACATTTTATGTGCCGTGGTAATTTCAACATACAATTTATTTAGTGAAATAAATCCAAAATATTTATCTCTTAGTTCCACAGATATAATTCATATGATATCTTAAATTTGGTACAGGTAGCACATCCTTGATCTTTTTATAAATCAAAATACAAGTGACATTTACTTAGAATTTTTTTGGCTTCCTGAAATATTAGAATTAGATAGTATAAGTTTAATGCTAGAAAGTTAATTATCAGTGTAGGCTAAAAATTATTTTATATTAGGATTAGATTGTCATTTTATATATTTTCATAAATAAATCTCAATTTATTCTAATCCTATTATAAAATTTATTACTTCCTGGTAAAATATTATGAATAAAAGTCCCAGATCTTAGACTTAGAATTTCCTATTTTATTTAAATTTTGCTTAAATATAAAGTTAAGAGTATATATAGGAAAGACCTCCTTTAGTTTTGCTCTTTTATGGAGTCTATCTACATTTGCCTTTTATCTGAAACAAATTAGCACTTTATTTTCACACAGCAGTAATGACTATGCATAATTTTTACATAAAGTTATTTATAATATCTGGTAATACATTCACAAGACAACAAACGATTATGTATTATCTTTCCCTTACTTTTCCTGCAGTTAATTTTTAAATCTTTGTGTTAGGGCAGTGGTCAGCAACCTTTTTTTCAACTGAGCCAAATTTCGCCAAAACCATGACTGAAATTTATTTTAAGAGTCACATTGGGTCTCCGCGTCCACGCCTGCCAAGGAGGGCCAACTCCTAAGAACTGTGAGTCTTGTCTTTTCTTTGTGTTTCTTTGTCCTTTGCTGTTCTGGATTTCGTGGGAGTGGACCAAACTGGTCCCCAAAAAAGACTCGCTCTCCCAGAAGTCCATCCTACGGCTGAAACACCCAGGAACATTCCATTAGACTGAAAACCGGCTATAGCGCTGATTTCCGGGCGCCCCAGAAGAGCGCGGCCGCTACGCTTCGCTTCGCTGCCGGGCACTCTTTCTAACCAATAAACCCCATCACAACACGCAGGAAAAACCACACTACTAGAGCAACAATGCGGAAA
>PVKC010011395.1:0-24777 GCA_004027635.1 Crocidura indochinensis
GTGAGTTTGAGATAATTTTGTTGCTACCAGTAAGTTTGCATTGCTTGGTGTGCACAACAAAAACAAAACAAAAAATAAAACCTGCAATATCAGTTGCAAAACTTGAAATTTAGAATGTCTTCAAAATCTTATAGTTATTTAATTTCTCAGGTTTAGATGTTTATCTAGAAAGAAATGTAATGGTTAATTAATGTGGCATCTAATCATTGTTAGATATTGCTTTTCTTAATAATCTAAAATGTCCACCGGCACCATATGCATTTTTCCAAGCACCTCATAAGCTGAGACAAGTCTTGCCTTAGAATTTCAAACTGTTTTCACTTACAAAATTGTCCAGAATGGTCTTAGAACAATCAGCCGTGAGACTGTGAGCAGCTTCATGAAAGGCATGTAAGGTCAATGTCAAAGGAATCAAGCGATAAAACAGATATAATTAATTCAAGAAATATATATAGAATAATTTCAATATGTGAAAGACACCTTTGTAATGTAATATGTAAGATACAAGGTAGATAGAATCATGACCTTCGCTGGATAACTAATTCAGATATATAATTAGATGCTAGATTTGTTATAAAAATAAGAGTTTAGATACCATAAGGGAATAAAAATAAATGTCTTTGAAGCACTTCAAGGAAAAGGATAATGGGCTAAGAACTGTCTTTTACATATCAGAAAAATATTTATGAATTGTGATATCTGAATTGTTTCTTAAACAATGGACATGATCTTAATACTACAGATAGGCTGGAGGGCAAATATTATAGATGGTTGGTATATTAGAACAAAGGTCCAGATTCCATGAATAACATATTTTACTTTAGGGCTATAAAATTTATGCATGAGGACATTTAAATAAGTCAATCTTACAAGAATGGCAAAAGAAAAAGATTATATTCAATACATTGGTGGTAATGAAGCATTTATGTAGGAACAACATGACATAAGTGAATTTTTTTATATATATAAATGTTATTTGAAGAGAGTCAACATATATATGGCCTAGCTTGAGAACTAAACCTCAAGGAGCTCCCAAGCTAACAAATTCTCACAGATAGATTGATGCATAGTGAAACCTTTATGACCTCCTCAGAATGGAGGCAGCCAAATTTCTTTCTCTTCCAAATAGTCCTCATAGCAGCCAAATTCAACCTTCTCTGACCTATAACTTGTCCAACTTCACAGCTCCAGGGGCATGTGGCTACATATGCAATTGCAAGATACCTTCTCCAAATTTTACAGTGCATACAGCCTAGCAGGAGCACAGAAAATCTAATGAGATAGTTGTATAGAAGCCCATCAATTTTAATTAGCGAAGTCATTAACACAAAAAGGCTCAACCAACATCAATCAGTTCAGTAAATCCTCAATGACCCATTACATCATTGTGAAACCTAACTATTATCAGAAATTTGCTTTTATTGATCAATTTTATAGATCAAATTCCATCTGCCATTTTTTATACCAATCAATATGCAGTAAGTTTGTTTGTCCTTGCTAAGAGATCAGGCTTGAAGAGTGGATGAAAAAATGTGGGTATTGGTGGAGGAAAGATCACAATGGAAGTGGGATTGGTGGTGGAAGATAGAATTTCTGTAACAACTCGACTTTGAACAGCTTTTTAAATCATGATACTTAAAAACAAAAAATATTTGAGAAAAGATACAGATGCAAGAGATCCAGTTGGGCTATTAGTTGGGGAATGAATTTCAAATGTGCAGAAGGAAAAATTTCGGAGGTGGGGAACAGAAAAAAAGGCTCAAATTCTTAGAGTTTTTAAGAATTTTTTAAGAATGAGCATTTTCATCATATTTTATAATTTAAGTTTTATCAAGAACTTGTATAAAAGACTCCTTAGAGTCTTTTAAAATAACTAAATATTAATTATTTGAATATATTACAATTTTGGAATTAGTAACCAAATATTTCTATTTCAATGTAAAATAATATATCTTGTTGGAATATGGCTCTCCAATTCTTTCAACACATTATTCTAACTGCTTTTATAGGTATTATTGTTGTTACCTCTTTCTTTTCTAAAATGTAAACAAAATCTCTTATTTTGGAGGTCAAGAGCACTCTTGACATGTGGTAAAGACTTTCTATTTCTAATAGAATTTAGTGGTATACATTCTCCCACATAACGTGCTTCTTGTTTTCTACATTTTAGCTTATTCTCCACCAATGGAAAATCATCTACTTTCTGGCAACAATGGGACTTTAGAATACAAAACCTCCTTACCACCCATCTCTCCAGGAAGATACTCACCAATTCCAAAGCACATGCTTGTTGAGGATGATTATACCAGGTCAGATACTTTTGATTGGTCAATTTTATTTGTGATCACTAATCATTATCATGAAGAAATCATACTTGGCTAAATTGTTGTTTATTGCTTAGAAGGCTAGCTAATGTTATGAAATATCTTTCAGCTCTTATAGTCTTGCATCAAGAGAAATCTTTTAGAAAGATTGCTTACTTACTCTTAAAAATTATAGATTCTTTGCTTAGAGATAGATGTACACTATCAATTACATTTCAATCTATTAAGAATTTTGATACCTAACCCAGATATTTTATTACTGATTTCAGGTTTTACCTCTAAGAGAGGTACTTTAGCTATTTATAGCATAATAGCTTGAAAAAAAACTGATGATAGGGTACAAAATGTAAGATGTAGCATATCAATATTCTACATACTATGAGCACAAATCAAGATTAACATCCTGATCACTTTTGATTCTAAATACCCTGTACACAACCCAAATATTACTTTAAATACAAGGAATTGAAAGTCAATAAATTCTCCCCAGAGTACAGGAAATATAGGTGGAAAGAAAAAGGGAAAACTAATGCCAAATGGCCTGTATTTAAAATATGACATTAACCCCACAAGAAACAGGATAAAAATTTTAGGACAAGGCATATTGCTAATTACACAAAGTCTAAAACTAAATTTAATGAGAATGCCTTTGAAAAAAAAATCAAGCGTTACAATTTCTAGAGAATGCCAATGGATTTTATTTATTGGCCACTAGTAATGAGTCACTATTTAATGTTGATGAATGAATAAATAAGTAAATGCATGGACTAATTATATACATATACATGCTTTTTTCTAATTATCTTTTTCCATGGTAGTTTATATTCAATGTATTTGTTATAGTAATGCAAAAAATGTTTCAGAAATAAAATATTCAACAAACTACCTCCAAAGAAATCTACTTTAAATCTGCAGATGAAACATCCTCAGATAAATATATATTCCCTTATCTAAGTGACTATAATCATATGCAAAGACACAGGTGCAACTTGACTTCAGATTATCACAAGTTACTATTCTACATGTTGCTCTTAATCTTGTCTTCCTCAGTGAATCATACTAATACTTAAATGGATAGTACATATGGATTTATAGAATTTTGTCTGAATACTTGTGAGTACATAAATGATAAAAAAGAACCTATTTTGTTTTTTCTAATGAAGACTTGTCTGTCAAATGAAGTATAATAAATATTAATGATGTATTTTTTAAAATAAAGGAGGTATGAAGAGATAGCACAGTAGGTAAGGCACTTGCCTTGCACACATCCAGCACTGGATTGATTTCCATCAACCTTGACCCAATCCTAAATCGCACAGGAATTTTCCCTAAGCACAGAGATAAAAGTAAAAATGTGAACACACCTTGATAAAACCTCAAGACCAAACAAAAAAGTAGATATTTCTATGTTTTTAACTTTTCTCACTAACACCTATATATAAGTTGGTCTCTTTAATTCACTTTCTATTTCTTCCTAAATTATTGAATTTTTTTTACTCATTTTTGAATTTCACATTTGCTGAAGTAGCTTTTTACATCTTTAGTCAAGGAATGAAATGTTTCAATGCTGCAAATATGCATCTGTGATGGCCACCAAATATAAATTCCTTCCTATGTGGAAGAATCTAATCACTATGCTCTTAATTAAAATTAGAGCCTTAGCAAAGATAATTTCCATGACTCTCCAAAGAATTGTATAAATTTAGGCAGGCACCTTCATTCACTAGAGCATAATATATTTACTCTCATTCTATTGCTGACATTTTGTATTATTTTTATTTAACTTAACCTCTTAATGAGGTAGCATTATTAAAGCTATAATAATTGTTGACCTTTTCTGGGGTTTTGGTTTTGGTTTTGGTTTTTGGGTCACATCTGGCTTTATGCTCAGAAATCACTCCTAGCAGGCTCAAGGGGACCATATGGGATGCCAGGATTTGAACCACCATCCTTCTGCATGCAAGGCAAATGCCTTATCTTCATACTATTTCTCTGACCTCCATGGTATACAAATTTTTAATCTAACTATAGGATCAAGTGGGAAGTCTTTATAGATAGTGTCTTTTGGAGAGTTTATTTCTTCCTTAATGGTATGCCATTCTTGCCCTTTCATGTTCACTGGAAATATTATCCTGCTAATAATTGCATGAAGTTTTCTGATGTATGGATTGTGCTTGGCTTTATAGATTACTGAAGTAAAATTGCATTGGCTTTTATATTGTTCCTGATCATGTGCATATATCTCTTCCTCATTACCCCAACGTTGTTTCTCATTTGTCCTTTGCAGTGGGGATTGCTGAATTTACTCATGCTTTGTGCTGTGGGCATTGCCATGGTCACAGCTATATTTGATCAAAGACATTTTTATCATTGCATTCATACTTATTGAGTACTTCCTGACAGTGGCACCACATTAAGAATAAAAACGTCATAAAAATATCTCTAAGAACTATTATAGAGGGACAAAATTATGAGTCCCCAATGTCTATGTGAAGTTTTCCACAAAGCCTCATGTATTAATTATGTTAATCTTGGGATTATGCTTTGTGCTTAAAATATCATTTATTTAGTAAAAAAAAAGATGATTATATGTTTTAGTATGTTCTTACTTACAAAATAGAAAATTGGCATTTATCAGTATTCATATATTAAATAAAAATTGTAACATTCCAAAATGTGGAGACTTCTAACATAACAAATATAATGATCAGTTTTGTGATGTGATCTGATATTACCTTGCTAACAACTCAAGAGGAATTTATTTAATATATATCAATAAATTTGAGTTTTAAGTGGAATAGAATATAAAATAACACTGAAAAAAATTGGAAAGGCACTCAATAGTTGAGTTGATCAGAGAACTGAGAAATCTGGACATACACCTGTGCTAAGGGCTAATGTATGGAAAGACATGGGAGAGTGTGAAATAAAATAAAATCAACTGCTAAAGTTGGCCCTTGGTCTCATGAAAGGAAATGGTAAATTTTTAAATGATCTTCATATTCCTGTCATTTTTCTCATACTGATTTATGATCACCATTACCACTTTAATTTAAAATTAACCATGTAATAAATTGTAGATATTTTTGATAGTACTCACACATGTAGCATTATTTGGGCAAAGCAGGGTTGTGAATAACAAAAGTTTAAGTTGCCCCTACCTAAGTCAACTTTCACAACTTATTTAATTTTAGAGAAACTTTAATTTCTTTTCTGTAAATGTAGATAACATTTATTCTAACTTATTCATGAATATATTAGTTTTTAATAGTATCAAGGGTTGTTAGTGGTTATATAAATCTATTATACCTTTATTAATTTGTTTTCTTTTGTTTTTGTGGTTCTTGGGTTCAAATCCAGAACCTCATACATAAATTCAACTACCACTGATTATATTTCTGACCCAATTAGTAATTTCTCAAAGTGTTATAATAATTTATACTTCAGAACTACTTTGTTTTTTCCTAGGATATTAAAACAAAGTATTAGATCTGTATTGTTAGGATTTAGGCCAATGAAAAGACATTTTTGTGAAATGAGAACCTTTTATTTACTATATAATACAATAACATATTAAGATGCTTTTATTTACTACATATTTATATATTATAAGAAATTGTTCTTTATTTTGGTTTCTATTTACATTTGTTAGGAAAATTCTGCAAAAACCTAACGTGACTTCAATTTGAAGAAAGCTATAGTGAATTAGCTGAGATTTTTAGTTTATTAATAGAAATGCTTGCATATAGAGCCTTGCTTTGCATGTGTGAGATCATGAATTTTGACTCTGGTAACACACACACACACACACAGCTTAAACCCTTAGACTTATAAAATAAATTGACTTTGCAAGGAGAGAGTGAGTAAGGGAGGAGGAAGCAAAACAAATAAAAACTAAGGACACTGTTAAAGGAATATTTGGTGGCTGCATAATGTGATAACATCTCATTTATTTATTTTTGTTTTTCATTTGTTTGTTTTGTTTTGGGGCCACACCCAATGATGCTCAGGGTTTACTCCTGACTATGTGTTCAGATATCGCTCCTGGCTTGGGGGATCATATGGGATTCTGGGGGATTGAACTGCAGTCCGTCCTAGGCTAGCACGCGCCACCTCTCTGGCCCCAACATTTTGTATTTAATGCATAAATATTAACTATATAATTATATCACATCAATAATAATCATTTTAATAATATATAAAAATAGTAGAAAGACTACTAGTTTCTTTGTAAGTTAGTAGTCATTGTATTATGATGATCTGATCTTTGATTATTTTGGAAACAAAGCTATTTCAATGATGCTAAAGATTTTAGTTTAAGGAATTAAAGGTCTTTACATTTGGAAGAATCAAATAAACAAATGCTTTCTCCATTTGAAGGGAAATACTTCTGCTTCTCTGAATGGTCATCATGATTTGTTGCCTTTGCCTTTGTAACATAATTTGTAAGTAGGCAGTGAAACAGATTTAGAATCCATCTTTCAGCATTCAGTCAGCACTCTTTCTTTCATTTCTCTAAGTTAAGGTTATTTCTTTCTAGAATGAAATGGAGGCAGAGTAGTGAGATTAAGAAGGGAACAAAGCACAGTTAGTGATCACTAAATAGGAAGACAAAATAGCAAAGAACAAAGTCTTGAGCAAGAGTAAATTCTATACACTTTGGGACTGTAAAAGTATTTAGCTTAATTCTAGAGACATGAAAGAAAAAATGATGAAAGTTTCCAAGAATATATGGCCTAAAACACTGTAGAAAATTATAAAGTTTTACTATCAATCTAAGTGCATTGAGAATCGATTAAGAAGTAATCTTAATCTAAGAATCTAAGAAAAATCTAATCTAAGAAAAAACTAAGAATAAAAGGGGCCCGGGAGATAGCATGGAGGTAAGGCGTTTGCCTTTCATGCAAAAGGTCATCGGTTCGAATCCCAGTGCCCCATATGGTCCCCCGTGCCTGCCAGGAGCAATTTCTGAGCATGGAGCCAGGAGTAACCCCTGAGCGCTGCTGGGTGTGACCCAAAAACCAAAAAAAAAAAAAAAAAAAAAAAAAAAGAATAAAAATTATCTGATTTATGTCAAAAATAATCTGTACTATGTAAAGTAAAGGTATCATTGAAGAAATAAGAGGAAAGATCATGAGATCATGATACCCAGAAGAGTGAAGTGTAAGGGAAGAACAGTTGAGAAAACTGAACAGTATTTTATAGTATACTCAATAGTCAATATTATTAGAACAGAAGCAACCCTGCTGTTAATCTATTTTAAATCAGATGGTTTCTAGACCTTCTGTCACCAATGAAATTATTTTTATGAGATACTTCTGTGTTTTTCACTGTTATTGATTTTCCTTTTATGTTTAACTTTATGAACCAGAACTGGTTAAGTGTTAAATCACTGTTTATTTTTTGTACCTATGTGCCAGAGAAACAGAAAATAAATTTATTTTCCTGATGGACCTTAGGGAGAATATAAACTTTTCTGCTGATGTGTAAGATAATAAATTAAAAAAAAACTTAGAGAAAGATATTTGCTCACATTAATGTATAAATAAATATTCTTATTAGAGATAATCTTACATTTGTTTGTCATTACTATGAAGTGTTCAGTGCTTCCTCCTGACTCTGTGTTCAAGGGTAATTGTGCAAGAGTTAGGGGACCATATGTGGTGCTGAGGAATGATCCTTGGTTGTCCTCAAGATCAACTTAATACTTTCCAAAATTTTATAGTAAAATTGATGTACCAGATAGGTTTTCTAGGTGTACACAATAACTAGTTATAAAACAAGCTTTAAGTTTACAAATACCCAAGACTGGAAAGTACTAAGATAAATTATACAAGCTTGTCAGTTATTAACTTTGCATTATAGAAACAGTACTTAAATAATGGATGAAGTTCTACCATCTGTAAATAGGAATAGACTTTCAAAAAGTCAGGTAACACTTTCTATCAAGCTAAAGTGAAAACATAACTTATCCTCTCTGTCTTTATTTTACCTCTTAGTGTCATGAAACCATATCTAGATGAATCGAAAGTTTCTTGTGTTCTCATAAGGAAGATATTCTTTTACATGCTTTTGTTGGGGCCAGAGTGGTGACACAAACGGTAGGGCATTTGCCTTGCAAGCTAGGACGGACCATGGTTTGATCCCCTGCATTCCATATGGTCCCCCAAGCCAGGCACAATTTCTGAGCTCATAGCCAGGAATAACCCCTGAGAGTCACCAGGTGTGGCCCCAAAACAAACAAACAGAAAAATACTTTTCTCATGTGCATGAAGGAAAAATTGTATTGGTTCTACTCATACAGTTGACATTGTTTAGAATTGAGACAGCAGAGAAGAGTAAATGGGTCCTAGGGCTGCCCTATTTATGTTTTCACACAGATCACTTCCTATTTCTGTGACTTTTGGTAAGTTATATAATTATCTTTCAACTAGATTTTCACACTTATAGAAGGATCCACAGATAAGCATATTGTGACAATAAATTGAGTTATATCTGAATTGCTTAGGAATAAAAGTAAATTCCTTAAAAAGTTAACATTATTAATGACTTAAACATGAACTAAAGATGAGCTACTCAACAAATGAAATGCTTTTTGCTAAACATCTTTCATGGAATGGAAAATACTAACTGTATTGCACTTCCTTAAACATAACCCCTGTTCTTTTGATGCATTTATCTTGTAGAGATTATTATTGTTTTATACAGAAAATATAAAAGTATATCATTAGCTATGTTAAGGATTTTTATTTTTATAACTACAGCAACTATCCAAAACCATCTGTGATGAGATTATAACATAGATTGAGTGCAGATGTTTTCTTTTGTGGGAAGGGAGTTACCAAGCAGTGCTTCAGAGGCCAGAACTTCTTAGTGCATGAGTACCAAAATGCTCAGGGTACTATATGATGTTCAATATAGAACCAGGATTGGTGGTGTTGCTTCAATGCCCAGTGTAACTAAATTTATTCTATTCTAAATATATATTATTAATATATTCTCAATATAGTCCTTTATAAATATATTAATCCAAAATTATGTAGATACATAAAATTATCCTGTGAATAATTTATTGAATTCTCAATTCTTGATGCTTTAAAGTTATTTCCTTAAAATATTGTAAAGCATAGCCTCAGCTTTTCACAAGCTAGTTGATATGTATTATAAAATTTGGTATATAACAGGTATATTAGCACTAAGCTATT
The DNA here is from genome assembly GCA_004027635.1 of Crocidura indochinensis. Classification (NCBI taxonomy): domain Eukaryota; kingdom Metazoa; phylum Chordata; class Mammalia; order Eulipotyphla; family Soricidae; genus Crocidura; species Crocidura indochinensis. Next base: position 9,530 of record PVKC010011395.1, read on the forward strand.
ATTTTTTAAGGGACAACAGGCCAAATATCTTCAGAATGATACTGGGACTGTGTTCTATTTTTGAATTAAAGTATATAAAATTAAGATAGCATGCTAATAATACCTATACACAATAGAAAGGATATCCATGGACTGGTCCATGGAAGGACCAGTCTTTGTCACAAAGATGGAAGACTGCTGTTAGGGCAGAGATGGGACATCTTTAATAAAGATAGTTTAAAATGATTACTCTGGACAAGAACTGGGGTCTGAAATAAGGTAAAGTGATAAGCAAGATACCTCTTCAGTAACAATATAACAAACAACAGTGCCTAAAAGGAAAGAAAGAGGAGAGAAAAGAGGAAAATGTCTGCATAGAGGCAAGTGTAGGGAAGGACAGAAGGGAAACTGGACACATTGGTGATGGGAAAAGCATATTGGTGTTGGTATTGGAATGGATATTAGAATATTAATTCTATAGGGATTGGAGAGATATCACAGCAGTAGGGCATTTACCTTGTACACAGTTGGTAGATAGATGGTGGTTTGAATTCCAGCATCCTATATGATCCCCATGCCTACCAGGAGCTATTTCTGAGCACAAAGCCAGGAGTAACCTTGAATGCTGCGGGGTGTGAACCCCTCCCCCCCAAAACAAAGCAAAACAAAACAAAAGGAATTAAAAATCTTTTAAAAAGAATATTGTATGACTGAGACTAAATAATGAACAACTTTGTAGTATGGGGAAATGTATACAAATAGATAGAAGTGGGGAAAATTGAGACATGACTGAATTAGAAGCTTTAAAGGATATTTTCTCTTTATTGATGGTGGCTACATAACATATGAGATTGACTTACATAAAACACGAGGTATGATTTCTAGACCAATTATTTTAGTTATCATATTAGAAATACAGATAGTGGATATGCTAATATGGAAACTAACATGTCTTAAAGGAAGCTATTCAAGTATTTTAAGCTACTATCTGCTACCAGGAATTTTTTTTTATTTCAACCAAAGTGAAACAATAATGATTTTAAGGTTGGCTTTATCTCTTATAGTTAAATGCTACAAAAATATGTAACGTTATTTATGTAACGTGTAAGTTAAGCAGACATAACTACATAGGACTAGGCCTAAGAATTTCATAAGAGAGGGACCAGAGAGATAATATAGTGGGTGGTATACTTGCCTTGCAAATGGTTGACCTGGGTTCAATCCCTGGCAAACAATATGGAACACCAATAGGAGTAAGATCTGAACACCATCAAGTATGACTTAAAAACAAAAGTGTATACTTAGAAAAAGGAATCTCGTGGAAGATAATTATTGTACATTTATCATTATTGTGAGAGGTGAAAATCATAAATAATCTTTTAATTGATGTTGTATTTCACTTTAATAGGAAGAATTTATTTGTCACCTTCAGGGATAGTTAAAACAAAAAAGTTATAAAAGTGGACAGTAGAGGTACCCCTGTAAATCATTAGTGACTTATTAACCTTTTCTTTTACATGTCTGTGTTCATTTACAAGCACAATATGCACTTAATCTGAATGACTTTCAAAGTACCTATTATCACAAAGGCAACAGAGGTAGGAGTTTAGTTCATATTAACTAAATGATAGCAGACATGTGTATTTTGGAGGGCGGGGTGCTATGGCTTAGCTACAGTGTGTGTGTAAAAGTTGGTTCATAATTTTGCAAATATGGGTGTCTGCTTTGAAAATTATCCTTGATAGGATTACAATTCCTGCCATTTCTTACATCGTAAGTTTCAGTATGGGAAAAAAATGCAGGAAAGAGAGGTAGAAAGGAGTGCTGGCCTTCCATGTGGTACTCAGAACACTGAGAACCTTTTCCAGTGATTTTCAGTCAACTGAGCAAACAGTTCAATGTGAGAGACCAAAAGTACAGTGCTGGTTGAATCCTGTGATACCTGATATCACTTAGGCCACCTAGTGATTTTTGGGGGTCTTCAGAGATGCAGTGGATGATGCTCTGTTAAGCTATATACTTTTATCACTGTACTAGCCTTTGGTCCAATGAAGTTAGCATTGATATCAATCATTGTCATAAAACATAATAAATGGTACCATAAAAATATTCCATTTTAAAAACATATTATGAATGCACATAAAATTATGACATTTTTCATATCATTCACCATTTCACCTAGATAATATTATTAATCTATATCATGAAGCATACTATGTCTAGTTATTCTGCTGAGTAAAGATTGTTTAGATGGAAAACAGAATAATCTCTAATATGTGGGATATGAAAAAATAAGGTAAAAGAATAATAAATGACTAAGGCAACTTGTTTTCAGTAGAAAGCTTAACATAGGCAAGGGAAGGGGTTGGAGATAGCACAGTGGTAGGAGGTTTGTCTTGCACTCAGCCTATCCAGGAAGGGCAATGGTTTGAATCCCGGCACCCCATATGTTCCCTGTGCCTGCCAGGAGCAACTTCTCAGTGCAGAGACATGAGTAACCCCTGAGCTCTTCTGGGTGTGACCCAAAAACAAACAAACAAGAAAACATAGGCAAGAGAAGGGAGTGGCAAAAACAAACAAACAAACAAACAAACAAACAAACTGTGACTCTGTAACAGTGACAGAGAAGCAGGCACTCTGGAGGAGGATGTACTGCTAGAATGTTTTTAAGTATGAAAGGAAAACCTGCCACTAACAGTTTTATAAACCACAGGGTCAGAAATAAATTTTGCAAATAAATAAAAAGAATCTCCATAAATTTTGTTCTCAGACATTTTTCTATCCCTGTTTTCAAATCCATTTATATCTCCTGGTATTGTTTTATACCTGCTTTTTGTATTTCTCCTTTCTCTGGATTATGTTTCTTTCAGATAAATATCCAGTAACCTACTTCCTAATCAGTATCCTTCTTGGTTGTCTTACATATATCACACATATAACACTCCCATACAAACTCACAGAGACATACACAAAACTCACTTGCTATTTATTCCCAATCAGTTTTTTCATAGGAAAATATGATACCAAGCCAAAAGAAAATTCAACCAACAAAAACAGCCAAAAACAACAGAATTACGAATGAAAGACAAGGAGATATGAGGGAAAAAAACTATTGAAAGTATGGTCAATCTAAAAAATGGAAATAAATGTGATTAAGAAAATAAAAATGTCAGATACTAAAGCGTTATGATAAAATATAGGTTTGGTAAATTGTGCAGAAGAAAGGGTTGTGAACTTTAAGACATAACAATCGATTTTATTTGGTAAAACAGAAAGTGACAAAAAAAATTCTAAATTGTCATGATCTGTAGCCCCCCAAAAAGCAGAGGTTGGAGTACACAGATGATCATCAATTTTAGCATTTTATGAAAATTTTAATCATATTATCATGAGTTCAGTCACCCAAAAAGATATTATGAAGGGGATATATTGAAATATACTACTTGTCAGAAATAATGTAACACAGATTAATAGGATGATATCTTTAAACTACAGGGAGGCTGAGCCCAGGGTCTGTGGCCTGAGCAACAGCAGAATGGAGCTGTCATTACTAAGAAGGGAGCGGCTATGGAAGGACAGGTAGGGGACAAACATCAAGATGTTTCTATTCATCCTGAAAATGTTAAATATGTGTTTGTGTGTAGGCAGCCAAGTGAAATATTGATTGGATGTGCGACTATAGTAATTAGCATATTTGACTTCATTTTAGCTCCAGAACCTATGATCCTCACCATGCTATTAAAGTTTATGGAGGTATTAGGGAGCAGTTAGCCAAACTCCATAGCCTCATTTTGCTTCACCATGGAAATAGTATTATTAGCTTTAAGGTTTATAAAATCTGCCTTGTGATTTACCTATAAAAGTAAAAACTAAAGTTGTATTTAATACCTTCCCAGTCAGCACTTACTATCTAGTCAGAAGAGGTCATTAGCTTTTCTGGGCCAGAAGGAAAGATTTCAATATTGTATGATTTCAGTTGTTAACACCTTCCACTTCAATATGAACATCAGATCCCATATGATTGACTTAATGGACACCATAAGTTCTTGTTGAATGGTATTAGCAGTCTCTGTGTGTATGTGTACCTAGATGGGTAAAAATTAAATAGAAACCCTCACCTTGATATTTTTAAAAATTAGATTGACCTTGAAATAGAAGGATGCAAGTTCTTTCTCAGATAGACTGCATCCTAATGGAAATGCTGTCAACAAATCTATTGGAACCCAATATTTTTTTCTTTTTAATCTTTTTCTCTGAAGTCTCATTTACCATCTTGAGGCAAGGGATGAAGACAGAATGAAGCAGCTGAAATAAATGTGATAGTCAGAGATTTCAAAGCCAATTATGTGAGGCCTGACTCCGAATTTATAATAGTGTAAACACATCCTTTGAGTTGTTGAGAGCAGCACAAATACTTTTCTGTTTTTCATTTAGTTGCTATGACACTATAAAAATGAGCAGAGAAATGATATTATACCAAGTCAACAGATTGAGAATAAGATGCTATAAAAATCCATGTATTCCCCTTCAGCAAAGGGAAAGCAAGTGACAAATTCTAAATTCCCAAATCCAAAAGAATGATGGCATCTTGTTAAAGGCATACGTTTTAGAGTCAGAGTAATTTTGGTTTTCACAACTTACTAGCTCTTTGACTTTTGATGAACTATATAAACTTTATATCTATACATATAAAAATATGTACATTATATATAACTATATATCTGTCCCTCAAATATATTGTTCTACTATTTTATTATTAATAGTAAAGAAAATAATCTTAGTAAGACAATTTGAACAGAGTCTGACATAAAATGAGCTTCATTAAGTTAACCATGGTTGTTGGTGTTATTATCATTACTAGTATTATAAGCCTTGACATCTAGTCCAGTACACTATGGTAATAATAGGATAGTTTGCATTTGTGATTATAGTTATTAGTATGTGAATATTAGAGTTATATTAGAAATGAACAAAGGGGAATATATCTTCAATTAGTCTAATAAAACCTAAATTTACACTATATTTGCACTTGTCTTACAAGGTAGATTTGAAGACTAGTTGCTAATGTTGTGATGGTTCCTTTCTATTTCAATGTATTTTAATATATTGTTGTTACCATATATTGATCCTAATTTAAAAGAATATATTAAAATCAAGACCATTTGGGGCCGGGCGGTGGCGCTGGAGGTAAGGTGACTGCCTTCCCGCGCTAGCCTTGAACGGACCGAGGTTCGATCCCCCGTGTCCCATATGGTCCCCCAGGCCAGGGGCGACTTCTGAGCGCATAGCCAGGAGTAACCCCTGAGCGTCACTGGGTGTGGCCCAAAACCCCCCCCAAAAAAAAATCAAGACCATTTTATAAACAATATATAAATTATGTCATGCTCTGTATGTATCTAATTGATTATTTTGTATTTACAATCATCAGAACTCAGGCACTAAGTATGAACTGTAGTTGAGTTGGAAATTTGCCATGAAAATGTGGTTTCTCTGGTTAAAACATCTAAAATCTTCTCTAGGACCATTCATTACTTTCTGTAGCTTAGAGACAAGTCATTGACTAATTAATTAACATCTAACAGTGTGATCTCTGCAATCTCTAGTGCTGACAGAGATTATATAATTTAGTAATGAGATTAATATCTTTCTCAAAAAGAACTGATCTGCTATCAAAATTGATTTCCAAAATGACAAATCGTCAGTAAATTGAACCTTATTCACAATGCAACATTCTGTACCTCATCCTAGAAATATGTTTACCTAGAGACAGGGTTTGGGATACAATAATTAGCACATAACAAACACACTCACAGATGATTATGGTACACTGGTGGATTGGGAAATTACTAGCTTAGAATGCAGTGAAGAATGCGCAGGCAGGTACTTTTTCTCATACTTTTTTTGTGAAAACTCAAAAAGATCCTAGGTCTTTTTTATGATAGAGTTCATAAAAAATGAAAATAATGGCATTATTGATGAGTCAGAGTTGCTAGACTCAAAATTTACTCAGTTGTATTTGGACTTTTATTTGAAGTCTAGAATATATAAATAGAAGTGATGTATTTTACTCCACTAACATACATTTTTGTAAAAAGCACATTGCTTTCTTTTACTCAAATTATAGCTAATAATCGACTTCTATCTTGCCTGCATGTTCTTCTTAAAATCTTCCTCTTAAACATCTTCCTTTTAAATAATCAATTGAGAAAAGATAAAACTCAAAACAGTTTTTGTCAGAAAAATTTCTTCTTTCTCTTATGTGTCACCAATGTCAGCATGGAAAATGTAAAAGTTTCTTATCTACTTCAAATATAGGGAGGAAAATATGAAGAGTTCAAAACCCTGAACATAAATTAATACTTTAATACATGTGTTTGTCCTTTAGTGGGTGCCTATTTTATGGCATAAAACACCATTTTGTCCATTAAAGTGGAAGCTCTGACATACAGGGGTACATATGTTGCACATTGCCATATTTTTAGACATATTTTACTTCCTCCTTCTGTACTTCCAGCTTATGCTTTAACCAACTTAATCATAAAGCTTCCTTCTGTTGCCATTCTGTTCATGCAAAACCTTTCACAAAATGTCCACATCCTGTAGCAATCTGCATCTTCATTTTTACATATCCAGATCCATGCTTTATGGTCAAGATGCAATGATTCCTCCAGATTCATTTTCCTTACTTCTTCCAATGGATATCTACTGCTCTAGATTTGAATTTTGAATAGTCCATCTTTTCTGCCATCATATTAAACCAATTTTAACCTGAATTTGTTAAGTGAGAAACAACCCCCTCACCAAACACACTATCAAACACATATCCTCTAAGATAAAGTGATGTATAAAGGAAATATCTAGAAAACTTTTATCTTCTATACACCTAGATTATTATGTTGCATAATCAATGATTTTCTGAGCATCTGTCACCTGGCAATGATTTGCTAAGTCACTTTATATTGTATTTCATTTTAATCTTATAGAAGTCTTAGTGGGCAGTTTCAATTAAACCATTTTCTAAATAAGGCTGCCAGGACTGAGAAATTTTAATAATTTCTTTTGATTGTCACAACTAAGAGATAGGATAACAATCAAATCCAGGTCTGTGGCAGAAAGTTAATTTTCTTTCTTGAATGCCCATAGACTATTTATAAAACATACACTTTAGTGTTGTTTCTGCAGTGTCACAATTTATATCATTACTTTATGTTTTCTAAATTCAAAAAATGCATGCTAAATAAATAAGTGAACACGTTAGATGTAAAACTTGCTAAAATTGTTTTTTTTGTTTTGTTTTGTTTTTTGTTTTTTGGGCCACACCCAGTGACGCTCAGGGGTTACTCCTGGCTATTCGCTCAGAAGTCGCTCCTGGCAGGCACGGGGGACCATATGGGGAACCGGGGAATCGAACCGCGGTCCATTCTAGGTTAGCGTAGGCACCTTATCTCCAGCACCACTGCCCAGCCCCCAATTTGCTAAAATTGTTATATATATGCAGTATATATATAATATACCAATTGGTATACAATATACCAAAATATATATACATACATATATATATATGCTCCCAAATCATTCCTGGAAGTGCTAGGCTATATCAGTGATCAAACCTGGTGGTCTGGCGTGTGCCAGGTAAGCACCTTACTTACTGTACTATTCCCCCTGTGCTTGTTATTATTTCCATAAAGATACTTAAGCTAGCTCATAATGTATCTTAAATCATCTACAACTTTAATGGAATCTTTTTTAATAGCTTAATGTGTTCGCATATTTAAATTTATGAGATTCTGAAAATTTCAATAGCAGATATCAGACAGGTGTACCTGCTAAGTCACTCAGTTATTAGCCATAATCAACTATTCACATTATTGCTTTAGCACTCTTGTGACCTTGTTTTTGCCTATGTATAATACTCCCTCATGAATAAAAAAAGTACTATGTTGGGGGACATTATATTTCCTATTTTTTAGTAGTTTGAGAAAATGTAGATATTTGAGATCCAGTACAAAGTATTAGTAGTTCTTAGAGGAAATGCCTTATCATTTCTTCTCCCCATTTTCAGATAGGGCTAAATGTTTATTTCTTGGTTTTGGTGGATTTTGTTGTTGTTGCTGTTGTTGTTGTTGTTGTTGTAATTCTTTGGGAGCCACACACAGCTGCACTCAGGGATTACTTCTGGCTTTGTGCTCAGAAATCACTCCTGGCAGGTTCGGGGACAGTATGGGATGCTAGGGATCAAACACAGGTTTTCTGCTTGCAAGGCAAATGCTCTATCCACTATGCTATTGCTCTGGCCCCCTAGATGTTTTTTTCTTGCTAAACACTACAGTACCTTGTATAACTTATATATTAATTCCTTATTAGATATATATTAGGTGAATAGTTCTTCCTATTCCATAGGTGTCTTTGTAATTCTAATCATTGTTTCTTTAAGGTATAGAAGCTTCTCAGTTTAATATAGTCCAATTTGCTTATCTTTGCTTCCACTTGCTTGGCCAGTGGTGTTTCATCCTTGAAAATGCCTTTAGATGCAATGGAATGGAGTATTCTTCTGCTCCAGATGATATGTTCCTAAGCATGGCCTCCACCTGTGGGTGGTCCACAATCCAATTGGTAGGGTAGGTCAGATATCTCTGCCTATGACTGCTTGTCTCAGACCTAGGCCTCCAAAATCTGGAGTTAATCTTAATAAATTTATGTGAGGATTAAGTAAGAAACAAATTTGGAGAGGTAAGCTAGTCTTGAAAAGCTAGTCTTGAAAATAATTTTAATATCTACCATTATTAGAAAGATATGTACATTTTCCTCTGGATCAATTAAAAATGTTTGACCAATAAGGTACCATCTCACACCAGAGAGACTGGCACACATCACAAAGAAAAGGAACAATCAGTGCTGGTGGGGATGTGGAGAAAAGGAACTCTTATTCACTGCTAGTGGGAATGCTGTCTAATCCAGCCCTTATGGAAAACAATGTGGAGATTCCACAAAAAACTGGAAATTGAGCTCCCATATAATCTTGCTGTACCATTCCTAGGGACATACTCCAGGAACACAAAAACACAATACAAAAATCCCTTCCTGCAATATTTATTCTGTCTATTTAAAATAGACATAATCTGTAAATAACCAAAATACCCTTCAACAGATGAATGGCTAAAGAAACTGTGGTACATACACAATGGAATATTATACAACAGTTAGGAGATGAGATTTTCCTATACAAGGATATACATGGAACCTATTTGTTGAGTGAAGTAAGTCAGAGAGAGAAACACACACAGAATAGTATCACTGGTATATATGTTTTAAGGAAAATAAAATACATTTTTGAAAAATTTCCAGAGATGAGGGTCGGAGGACCGTCTCATGATATGAAGTTCACCACACAGAGTGGTGAGTGCAGTTAGAGAAATAACGACACTGAGAATTATCATAACAATGTCAATGACTGAGGGAAGTAGAAAGAAAGCCTGTCTCAAATACCGTGGGAGTGGAGAAGGGGGCATTGGTGATGGGAATGTTCTCTGGTAAAGAGGATGCTCTTTTTACGACTGAAACTAAACTACAATCATGTTTGCAATCACGGTGTTTAAATATATTATTTTAAAATTTTTAAAGGAGTTTGATCTTTATTTTCTTTTTGTTTGTTTTGCTTTTGGACCACTCTGGTGACACTCAAGGGTTACTCCTGACTATGTGCTCTGAAATAACTCCTGGCCTAGGGGACCATTTGGGACACCAGGGGATTGAACCACAGTCCATCCTAGGTTAGCACGTGTAAGGCAAATGCCCTACTACTTGTGCCACAGCTCCAGCAATGAGTTTGATTATTTTTTGACTGTGCATTTTCTTTATCTTCAGTCATTCATTTTACAAATAATTTTGTAAATTTTTACAAAAATTTTATTTTCCCCTTTGATAATTGCTTCATTTTACCTCTTTCTTATTGTACCTGTTTTACTTTTTTCTTATTGTTAAAGCTGTTTGTTTACATCTCTGGAATATCAGTTTGCTACTTTTACATTTTTCCCCCTCGTTAAAATTCCCAAGACTTGATTACATCAGTAAATGAATAAAATCAGGGATTTATCTCATGCTTGCCCTGAGTGTTTCCAAAGCACTGAATTATCTAGGAAGTCTTTTTTCACTGGGAATTTCTAACAGCAGACCTGCCAGGATTTCCTCTGCTTTTGAAGATGGCATTGAAGTTTGAACTCCTGACCTTGCATTTGCCAGCCAGGCATGTTTAGCCATTGACACATTTTTTGGGTCCTTGGCTTGCTTCTCAAAGAGAAATTCTAATAGAGAACTGATATACCTAGTTCACCTTTATGCACATTGTTGGTCCTTTCAGCCAGACTCTGAGTTGGTATCCTTTAAGTCAAACACATACCTTGCTTCTCCAATCAGGTCTGACTGAGGTATAGGCTTCTCTGTCAGCATAGCTATAGTTGTACATAACTATCTGACTTGATTTGGACAATTCAACATATTTTTAGGCTAGATGTAGTCATAATTATTCTACAAAAAAAAAAGAAATCTGGGTCATTACTTTTGGGGAAAGTTTATAAAGGAAAAAATGATGAGTTGAATAATACTAAGAAAAAGCATAAAAAACATCAAATAGTTTCCATTAATTCCATCTTAAGTCACATCTTCCCAGGGTTTCTTTCTGTTTCTCAGGCTGTTAAAAACACCTTATTTGGGAGAGATGACAAATGCCAAGAGAGGGAACTTTTTTAACTGAGTCACTGTGAATTACAGTTATTCATGATTGATTTCAGTCATACAGTGTTCTGACACCAATATCTTCATCAGTGTCTTTTTTGGATGAGAAGGAACATTTTGTCATTTGCATTCTTATGTGGCTAAGATCTCACTGTGTAGCTGTTCAAATGTATTTGGGGATATATTTGTGAAATGAAACGACTGAATGTACAAATAAAATGTACAGTCAAAATTTTGAAATTACTTGATTAAACTAAGTGAACAGAGAAATAATCATATCTTTCTATAATCTGTGGATAATAAAATTACCTTCAAGACTTACTTACATTTCCAAGTAATCTCTTACTTAAACCCCAAACAGAGCAATTAAGATAGAATTTAAATTTCTCTTTGATTTTGCATGTGTTAAATGGGTTCAATCACCAGAACCCTATATGGTTTTCTGAGTATCATCAGAAGTAACTCCTGTGCACTGACCCAAAACTAAAAATCCAAAACAGAATTAAAAATAAAATCAAGGGGCCCGGGAGATAGCATGGAAGTAAGGCGTTTGCCTTTCATGCAAAAGGTCATCGGTTCGAATCCCGGTGCCCCATATGTTCCCCCGTGCCTGCCAGGAGCAATTTCTGAGCATGGAGCCAGGAGTAACCCCTGAGCACTGCCAAAAACCAAAAATAAATAAATAAATAAATAAATAAATAAATAAATAAATAAATAAATAAAATCAAAACCACAACAATTAAGCCCATCATATGTCAGAATAAAATCTCTGCTTTAAAAGTAATAATTTTCCTTCCTCATAGGTTTCAAAATTATCTATATCTTTAATATCTAGATTTCCAATCTAATAAGGCCTGAGTCTCAAAGTTCCCAATCCAATAAGAATATTAAAATATATTAGTTGAATTCTATTTTCTAAAATATAATTCAAACTGATAATTCAACTAAATATAATCTGCTTCTGTGTCATTAATGCAGTTTTTAAGGAGAAAAAGCTTTATATTTTTAACTGAATGAAAGTATAGCTTGAGTATAAAAGCAGTTACCTTGGGAGGAAAATGATGACTGCCTATACTTCTGTACTAATAAACAGGAAGAATGAGAGGATTTAATAAAATCATGTCAAGGAATTTATTTTATACCCCTCTAAACTCATACATTTTCCTCTATTTCATTCAGTTGCAATCATTTACTTTTTAGTATCTGTTATGGTAAATAGGTTATGAAGATTCCTAGTGGCCAGAGGGAGGAATAAAAGTATTAATCCTCAAGAACCAGAGATTAAGTAGCACTGCCTCGATCTTTTTTAGAATTTCTCACTAAGAAGCATTTTCTTTAGCATTGTGACTAGGCATTTACTGAAGTCATAAATTCCTCTGGGTTGAAACTCAGATGCTACTAAAATGTCCATTTATTAACCATTTCTTTCAAACCTATAGTAAATTCTCTTAAAGGCATACATAACTTGCTTCTTTCAAGGTTTCTCTCAACAAAGCCTTCTAAAAAATATCTCATGGCATACATTTCTCTTTTCTGAAATCTCACATAGAACATTCTGTATTATGGTCATTTTGGTTTTGTATATTTTAAACCATCTTTCAGAAGTGTGGGCTATTTCCACATTAGAAAATTTTACAGTTGTAAGAAAAGAAGATATATGCAGTTTTCTGAAACATGGATGACAGTTGAGAGTGTCGTGTTAAGCAAAATTAGTTTGAATGAAAAGGACAGATATCAAATGATCTCATTCAACTGTGGTATAAAGAAAGATAGAGAAGTGACAGTATTGAACAATGAAAAATACTTGGCATTTTGATTACAAAACTCATTACTAAAGAAGTGGAGGAGAGTAATGAATGGAAGAAACACTGGATAGAAATTAAATAGGACCTGGGGCCGGAGTGATAGCACAGCGGTAGGGTGCTTGCCTTGCACACTGCTGATCCAAGACAGACTTCCGTTCGATCCCTGGAGTCCCATATGGTTCCCCAAGCCAGGAGCAATGTCTGAGTGCATGACCAAGAGTAACCCCTGAATGTCACTGGATGTGGTTCCTCACCCCCCCCCCAAATTAAATAGGAACAGTTGTGGCGAATATAGGCACTTTGGTGGTGATGGCATGCAATAACAATGAACATCAATGCCGTTAATTTTAACACTGTTGTAACCATTTTATCTAAAACTATGTTTTGGAAAGAGAGAAGCTTCTTTCTTATTTTGAAAAGGCAATTTTCTGGCTATGTTTACATATTTAGCAAATAAATATACAGAATTCTCAATTAGATTTGTGTTTTGGATAAACAATGCTATTTAATCCTGTATAAGACAGTCGTAGTAAAATAGAGATACTATAGGAGTTAAGACACTATGCTTAGATGCAAATGACTCCAGTATTACTCTAATGGCACAGGTGATCCCCAAAGACAGTGCCTGTGGCATTTCTAGAACACTTCCGGGTATAGTATAAATCCAAAAATAATTAAGTTTAAGAAAGTTGCATTTTTTATAACTTTGAATTTAGTGTAAAAATTCAAATATAACTAGTAGTAATTATGCTGACAATCAACTGGTTCCTTCTTTACAACAAGCAGGATTCTATCTTACACCTAATACATTTCCACATAAATATAATGAATTTACATGTACTGTCCTTTCAGTTTGCCACGTTCATTCAAGTCCACAAATGTTCTTAAATTCAACAATATGTTTACCCTTGCACAAATTAACAAATATACCCCATCTAGACCTAAACACACATAAATATAATAGTTAAGCAAGAAACTGGTATGCATCTGTATGCTATTTTTTAAATTTCACTGCATATAAGATATTATTCATAGCCAGTATAGCCTTAACTTCTATTTTCTAGTTGCTGAAAAATTTCTTGTCGTATATGAGCAATTTTTGCATAAAGTATTGCACTTAAACTGAAATCTTCCAGGAATTTATCCAACAATATTAAATGCAACCTATACAAAATGTAACTACCACAAAATTTTTCAAAGAAAAAACAGAAAAATATGAATTTATCAATATTGGATACACAATCAGACATTAAATACATTGATGAGTATTTAATAATTTTAAATATGATATAATTTTATGTGACAGTAAATAATGCTGAGGATTTAGATAAAAAGAGTTTAGAAGCTAATGCTAAGAGATATGAAGACTATCTTTTCTCAGAACTGTACTTATTTTAAGTGTTTAATTCAGTATTATAGATTTTTAAAATGGCTTTAAAACGATATTAATTAAGAATGGCATTTACAGGGCTGAAGCAGGGGCATGGAGCAGTAAGGCATCTGCCTTGCTGGCTCTAACCTAGGACAGGTTAGCGTCCCATATCTTCCCCCAAGCCAGGAGTGATTTCTGAGTGCATAGCTAGGAGTAACCCATGAGCGTCACTGGATGTGGCCCCCCAAAAAAGAAAAACCAAAAAAAATGACATAAAATTTCATACATCTGCACATTTATTATCATACAAATTTTGTGAGGGTTTTCACTTTATATCTGTGAGTGTATAAGGAAAATCAAATGAAGTATTAATAATATTTATTTTATTTTGTTCTGGAGCCATACCTAGTGGTGCTCAAGGTTCTCTGCTCAGGGATCACTACTAGTAAGATTCAAGGAAACATTTGGGTGAATCCAGGTTAGCCACATAAAAGACAAGAACCCCAGACTCTCTTTCTATATTCCTCTCACCTAAAACCATTAATAGTATTTTCTATAAGTGTTGAAAGAATTGGTAATTTTCTTTTTTCTTATCATGATTTTCTGCATTTGAATTTTTTTATATTTTCAGAAAACTAGTAATAATATTTAATTATTTAAACATCATATTTACTAGGTTATTAATATTACAGTTGGGTTTTTTACATGAAATTTTTTTCATGTTTTAGTTTTAGGCATACAATGTAAAACACCCTTCACCAGTGCATATTTCCCACCACAATTGTCACCAGTTTCCACCCTGACTTCTCCCTGCCATATTTCTTCTGTCTCTTTGTATCTGTCTCTATTTCTCTTTATTTTTGTGTCATGTTATTTATTGCCACTTACATTTTTAATAGTTGTTTTGAGTACCTTGGTTACAAAGATGTTTTCATTTGGATTTCAGTCATAAAATGTACACCCCCTTAATCAGTGCAACTTCCCCACCATCAACATCCCCTATTTCCATTCTTTCCCACCCCCTGCCTGTCTCTAACTGTGCTCACCACTCTTTGTGCTTAGCTTTATATCATGAGCTTGTACTTCCAGTCCTTATCTCTATTGTTCCTAGGTATTACCATATTGTCTTTTATTTTTTTGCAAATCCCACAGGTGAATAAGACTATTCTATGTCTATCTCTATTCCTCTGACTTATTTCACTCAGCATAATAGTCTCCATGTCAATCATATATAGGCAAATTTCATGACTTCATTTTTCCTACCATCTGCATAGTATTCCATTGTGTAGATGTACTACTGTTTCTTTAGCAACTCATTTTTGGGCACCTCCTTGTTTCCAGATTCTGGCTATAATAAATAG
>PVKC010011396.1:0-24932 GCA_004027635.1 Crocidura indochinensis
GCAGGAGCAGCAGTGACGGGAACCGTTCCTCATTTCCTGGGAGAGGATGGGCAGTAGAAGGGTCATTGGCAGCTTGGATCAATACCTCATTACCAGCAGAGGATTGGAAACCTTTGTGTGGGCCCAAAGGGAAGTCTTTATGGGGGGATTTGGGGCGGGTAGAAATTCCACGGTGGGTTCGATAGCAACAGGGCCATTAACTGTGTCAATCATTTATATGGGTTGGTTTATAAAGATTTCTCTCCCCTCAGCCCTCCCCCAATAAATCTATATGTGGTTTATTTTTTAAACAGGTCATCAATGTTTATTGATAACTGAACCAGACTTTGTGGAATCAAGAGCACACTGCAGAGAGATTGCATAGATAAGGTGATTCCAATTTGGACAAAAAAATTGCCTTTTTTCCTTTCTTTCTTTCCTTTTTCTTCTCTTTTTCTTTCCTTCTTTCTTTCCTTCTTTCTTTCTTTCATTCTATTTCTTTCCTTCTTTTTCTTTAACTTTCTTTTTTTCTCTTTCTTTTTTCTTTCTCTTTCTTTCATATATAAATATATATAATATATAAATATATATATTACTAATTATTTTCAAAGAACGCAGATTGTACCTGAGTTCACAGAGAACGACATACCACAAGGACAGGGCAGTGGATGGAATACTTGCCTTGCATGCTTTTAACCTTGGCCCCATTCCTCGACCCTGTCAAGGGTCCCCTGAGTCCTGTCAGGAAAAATCGCCTAGCGCAGCTCTTAGAGCAAGCTTTGAATCTTGCCCAATTCAATTAAATCAAATTAAAAAGACTGCAAGTGCTTTGGGGGAAAATAGTCGGATTTTAGAATCATGCAGGTACATAGTCATGTACGTCCACATATCCATGTACATAGTCATATATGTAGATGTGCAAGTATGTGTTTTGTTACTACATATCATTGTTATTATATATTATATGTTATTACTTTGTTATTGTTTTTGATATTATTGCTGTGGATATTTCTAGTAATTTTCTTTTGCAGAAGGCCCTACCTTCCCTCCCTTCCTCCCTACTTCCCTCCATTCCTTCCTTCCTCCTTTCCTTCCTTCCTTCCTTCCTTCCTTCCTTCCTACTTTTCTTCCTTCTTTGTTTCTTCCTTCCTTCCTCCCTCCTTCCCTTTCTTACTTCCTTGTGAATTCCATCCCTCCATATATATCTCCTTCCCTCTTTCCTCCCTTCCTTTTTCCCTCCCGCCCTCCTTTCCTTCCTTCCATCATCCTTCTTTTCTTTTCCCTCCCTTCTTCCTTCAATTCTTCCTACCTTCCTTCTTCTATCCCTCCATATCTACCCTTTTCTCATTCCCTCTTTCCTTCCGCCCTCCCTCCTTTCCTTCCTTTTATACTCCTTCCTTTTTCCTTTCTCCCTTCCTTCTTTCCTTCCCTCCATCCTTCCTTCTTCCCTTCCCTCCATGCTTCCTTCTTTCCTTCATTCTTTCTTTTCTTCCTTCCTCCTTCCTTCTTTCTTTTTTCCTTCATCCTTTCCTTTTTTCTTTTTCCATTCTTCCTTCCTTTTTTCCTTTCTTTCTCCTTCCTTTCCTCCCTTCCTTTCTCCCTCTCTCCCTTCTTTCCATTCTTTCTTCTTCCTTCCTCCTTTCTTTCCATCCTCCTTTCCTTCCTCTCTTTTTTCCTCCCCCCTCCCTTTGTCACTCCCTATCATCCAGCTCTGTGCTCTCAGGGATTATTCTTGGAAATTTTGGGGTGATTTCACGTAGTTGTCATTCACAGACAATACGAGGCACAAAATCACTACTTCAGTTCCACACGCTCTGCTCAATCACTCTCCACCATGGTCATTCTGTCCTATCTAGTCCAATATCTGTGGCACTGCACATAGTTTCATTGCTAGGATGTCAACTTGGTATTCCAAGCAATTGGATTTATCATCCTTGAAACTCCCGCACACCCTCATTTTCTTGTCTTCTATTCTACAGATAATGGAATTCATCAACAACTTATTATTTTTCTTCCTGGTCTTAATTCACTTACCAGTAGACCCTCCAGTTCTCCATTGCAGAAAATTGCAAGATTTCATCTTGTCTTAGATTTGCATAGTAGTCCTATATGTGTATATAGTACAGCTTTAGGGCATTTCTTGCACACAGCTGACGCAGGATGGTCCTGGGTTCCATCCCCAGCTTCCCATATGGTCCTCTGAGTCAGGAGCAATTTCTGAGTGCAAAGCCAAGAGTAACCCCTGAGCATCACCAGCTGTGACCCCAAAACTAAAAGCAAAAATAAATATGTCAATTATAAATTATTTATATATTCATTTGCCCTACTCTAAAAAAATCACTCCTGGTAGACTCAGAGGTTCTCTGGGAACCGGGTCCATTCCAGGTTAGCAGTGTGCAAGGCAAATGCCCTACCACTCTGCTAAGTCTCCAGCCCCCAAGCACTCTCTCTTATTTGTTTTGTTTTTGGACCAGAGCCAGCAACGCTGAGGGGTTTCTCCTGGCTCTGAACTCAGAAATCGCTCCTTGCAAGCTCAGGGACCATATGGGATGCTGGAATCAAACTCAGGTCTGTCCTTGGTTGGCTGCATGCAAGGCAAACTTCATACCATTGTTCTATCTCTCTGGCCCCAGTCACTCTTTTAAATTCAAGATGGATGCATGAATGCATCTAGGATGGGTTAGAGAAACCCAATTCCATCTGTCACCGTGTAGGCAGGGTGTCATAAGATTTAGCCATAACATTTTCCTAAAAATAATTTTATTTATACCCCCGTCACCTCTTCCACCAGGAGCATTTCTGTCTGGGTAACCTGAATACATTTGTCTCATTTATTTTTTATTTTTATTTATTTATTTATTTATTTTTGGTTTTTTTGGGCCACACCCGGTGATGCTCAGGGGTTACTCCTGGCTATTCGCTCAGAAGTCGCTCCTGGCAGGCACAGGGGACCATATGGGAAACCGGGGGATCGAACCGTGGTCCGTCCTAGGTTAGTGCAGGCACCTTACCTCCAGCGCCACCACCCGGCCCTATTTTTTTAATTTTTTATTTTTGCTGTTTTGGGGCCATGCCCGGTGACACTCAGGGATTCCTCCTGGCTCTGTGCTCAGAAATCGCTCCTGGCTCGGGAGAGTATGTGGGTCTCCCGTGGTCCGTCCTAGAATAGCTCTGGCAAGGCAGACGCCTACCACTTGTGCCACCACTCCAGTACCTCTTTTCTGTCTCATTTTTTCTCAATTTTTCAGGCTCTGCTTCTTCTCATCTCCTCCAATTCTGTCTCCTCTAGAAATGCTACTCAGGAGTCTCCCACTCATTTTTCTGCACCCCAAAATACCACGTAATAGGGCCCCCAAAAAGTTGATGTCACCTAGAAAGAAACAAAGTGGGTAGATGTTATTCTGTGGTGCAAATAGGAAAATCTCTTATTCACCAGATCCTAAAACACATCAAAGTCATTTTAATACTATTTTGATAATATATTTATTTATTCACCATGATTACAAACATGTCTGTAGTTGGGTTTCAGTTATAAAAATGGAATGCCCCTTTCACCAGTGCCAGCTTTCAGCCTCAAATGCTCCACATCTTCTTCCTCCCTCACAGGCTGGCTATGTTGCAACAGTCGTTGCTTCTCATCTTTGTCATTCTCATCATCATCATAGTTGTTAATGAAGTTATTTTTTAACCAAACTCATCAATCTCTGTGATAAGCTTCATATCACAGGCTGCCCCTTCCAGCTCTCATCTCTAGTGTCTCTGGGTATCATTAAATAAATATTATTTTTATTTTTCTTCAATCCCACAGATGAGTGAGACAATTCTGTGTCTACCTCTTTCCCTCTGACTCATTTCACTCAGCAGAACAATTTCAATATTGTTACAACCTTTGTGACCATCACACATGAAATCTGCGATGACACCCTGAATGGACCCCACAATAATTCATTTCTTCTCTGCAATAAATGAGACGAAAATCAGGCTAAAATTTTTTTGGGGGGTGGGTAGAAGAGAGCTAGGAGTTGGGGAAAATTCAATGGGGATCATTGCCAATTTAGAGTGACAAAAACATACTGTCTTGGTCCAAAATTCTGTTCAGGATTCAGGTCTTTTTCCAATATAGCTAGGTTAATAAAAGAATAAAATAAAAGGAGTATCTACCCACCCCATTTTATTCTCCTTGGCCTTCTGGACTACCTCATTAATTATCATGTCTTAGAAATGATTGGAAATCTGAATTTCAGAAAGAACAAAAGTTTTTTTATATGTGCATTGGAAGTCATTTGGAAGCATTTGAAAATTCACATCTGTGGGTCATTTTAATTACATATACTTGACAATTCTCAAGCAAAAAAAGAAAGAAAAAGAATTTGGAAATATCTCAGATATAGCCCCTGGCTATAATTGCTTGGTGCGAGTATTTCCTGAGTCTACTGTATATCTGAGCTGACACGATTTTTCCTAGCTGACAGAAAGGGTAAGATTTCTCTCAAATGAGCCAATTTTTCTCTAAAGTAAAATATGAAATTCTTTATTTCTTTTCCCTACAAAGCTGATCCGCTTCACACACGTCTAATTTAAAGACACCACTTCACGGGTCTTATCTGGACAGTGGTATGAATATATTAACGAGACGTTCCATTATTGACAGAGTTAATTCTGTCAGTAAAATAATATCATTTTGCAGAAATCTCCTTAGCAATATCAATAATGTGCCAGGCTGGGCTAAGTGCTTGGGAAAATAAAAAGGGAAGACCTCATTAATATTAAACATGGGAACACACTAATTATTTAGAGTCCCATAGAAAATATAATCCCAGTAATTATATGGGCAGAGGATTAGATTAAGATGAAGAAAGTGTGCATAGAAATGCATTTCAATTGGTAATTGCTGTGTGTGTTCCAATATATATTTTAATATAAAAATACATGAAACAAATAAGCTACATTACCACTCTCTTACTGTCACAGAGAAAATAATTCCCCAATGATGGCGAGTGTTAATATTTTGATCCCCCAATGATGGCAAGTGTCATGTTTTGGTCTCTCTTTCATGCTAGTACATTATCATCTATCCTAGGGCAAAATTCAGAAATAAAAACGGTTGTCACTGGGGTCAGTGCTCCAACTCTCTGATACCACATAAATGGGTTATAAATATTTTATGAACTCTGAATGAGCTGACATGTCATTCAGGATCAACAAGAAATGAACAAATACCCCCACAAAAATAACCAGCCACTGACAGAACTGCAACTGGAAGTGAAAAAAGGAAAAAAAAATCAAACAATACACTACACTATATTAGGGGTCCTCAAACAACAGCCAGCAGGCCCAACTTGTATTTTTGCCTCTACAGCTTGTCCTGCTTAGCTGGGACTCATCCCACAGTGCTTATGCATGGGATGTGTGGTATACTCTCGGCCTCCCTCTTTCTCTTTCTCTCTTCAGATTACAGTCTACCAAATGCAGGATCAAATTTCCCATTGAAATAATGGCCAGTTTCCTGATTTTAACATTACTTGTTCTTTTTTTTAATATTGTTTTGCTTCCTCTTTTTTTTACACAAAATAAGATATGTGCAGTATAAATGGGAATTTATTCATTTTTTAAAGAATATTGTATGGCCCTCCAGTAGAATGAGGGGTAGTAAACTGGCACCTTGGTAAGGAAGTTTGAGGGCTCCCTACTTGAGAAGGAAATGAAGGAAGTTAAATGAAAGAAGAGAGAAAAAAAGGATGGATGAAAGGAGGGAAGAAAGAAAAGAGGGATAGAAGGAAGGAGAAAAAGAGAAAGAAAGAAGAGAATAAAGAAAGAAAAAGAAAGAGAAAGAGAAAGAGAAGGAAGAAAGAATGAAAGAAAAATAAGGAAAGGAAGGAAGGAGGAAAGAAGGAAGAAAGAAAAAAGAGAGAAAAAGAGAGAAAGAAATAAAGAGATAAGAAAGAAAGAGAAGAAAAAGGAAGGAAGACAAAGAAAAATGAGAGAAAGAAAAGAAGGAAGAGAGGAAAAAGCAATAAAAAAGAAGGAAGGAAGGAAGGAAGGAAGAAAGGGAGGAAGAAAGAAAGAAAGAATAAAGAAAGAAAGAAAGAAAGAAAAAGAAAGAGAAAGAAAGAAAAAAGAGAGAAAGAAAACAATACAGGAACTTCCTAGTAATAAAAACAACAGCCCCACATTTGTTTTTCTAGAATTTCTTTTCTAAGGTACAACTGTTTGACACCAAACAAGAACTCATTATAATTTTCAAAATATAATATTGTGCACAAAAATTTCAGACTAAAGACCCAATTTTTCTATTTGGGAGAAGTCTATTTATTTCTGAAATCCATACCTCTGCGATTAATATAATATATATTCACATAGAATGAGCCTCTCAGCATGAATATTTTCTCCGGCTCAGTAATTTCTCTCAAAGTGGTTCTGTACCTTTTTGAGTAGGGAAATGCAAATTCAAATTCATAATCATGAATCTCTAAAACCTTATGAGATGGTACTAAAAAGGATAGATAGTGAATTCCACATCAATAGGAGGTGGGAAAACAGCCCAGAACTCTCCAGTATCGCTTTGAGGGGAATAAAACATGGATCTGTAACTCTGAAAAAGATTTTGCAAAAGAAAAAAACACTTAAAATATTAATATTTCATTTAGACCCTGCAGGATTTCCCACACGGCCTATTTGGAAGAAAAATAAAAATTTATGTTCATAGAATAGAAGTACAGAAAAAGAAAAATCAATGCAGAAATGGTGTGAGCAGAAATAATTTCTCTAAAATTCCTTCTGCAACTGAGACTTGAAGATTTCCTGGATCGGAGAGATTCTCTGTTCGATTTTGGTGATGGTCTGACAACTTTCTCCCCTGGTAAGTACAGGGTTAAAAGCCATTACACCCCGAGCTGCTTAGCGGGAAAATGCGAGTCCCAGGCTGATGCCCAGAGATCCTTTATTCTATTCCCAAATGCTTCTTATGGGATCAGAGGAACTTGAAGATGTGCAGGGAGGCAGACATAGCAGAAGGGTAGTCAAGGGGGAATGAGGGAGGCATCAGGGAGGGGATAAACATGCATTTAGAGGTCAAGGAATGCCTCGGGAGCAACACTGAGTGCTCTTGTTACTGTATAAACCTGCTAGGATCAGTTTCCCTTTTTTGCATCTAGGACTAAGGATGTCTCCCCAACTGATGACCATGAAAGAACAGGTTCGAGGCTGATGCCCAAACACCCTTTATTTCATTCCAATGATGCTTCTATGGGACCAGAAAAACTAGAAGACACACAGGGTAGTGAGCATAGCAGAAGGGTAGCCAAGGGAAAATGAGGCACCAAGGAGAGGATAATGATGAATGTTGAGGCTGAGGCATGCCCAGGAATAAGACAGTATAGTCAAGGGGGAGTGAGTTAGCAAGGAGAGGTTAAGCATGCACTTTGAGTTTGAGGAATGCCTCGGGGGCAACACACTGTTGATTGAACTCTTTGAGTCAGAGTTCTCTATGAGAAAAGAGAGATAGCCAGGAATCAAGCTCGATTAGAACCAGTGATTATGGGGAGATGGCGACCCTATTTGTGCTGGCCTTCCCACTGGAGTGATGTCTCTAAAGCTTTCACCTCAAGGAGAATTCCAGGAGCAGTTGGTTTATTGGGTCCCCCAGAACTCTTGATCAATGGGGACCCTCAAAAACAGTGATAGTACAATATGGAAGACGTCTGTCTTCCATGTGGTCAACCCGGGTTCAATCCCTGGCATTCAATAGGGTTCTCTCAGCCTGCATGGAGTCACTTGTGAGCACAGGATTGGAAGTCAGCCCTGAGCACTGTCTGGTGTGCCCACCCAAAATAAATATAGACAAAAATAAAAAAGCTTATTTTTCTGTCAATTTATAAATGAACCAAAAAAGAACAAGTACTGTTTCATGAGACTGTATATATATATACTAATACACTTTGATAAGCAAATTATAAATAAATTAGTAAATAGATTAATAATAAACTGATTTATTAATAAACTGATACATTAATTTTTATGATTATAAATTGCTATATAAAATCTATAATATTTATAGATGTAATATATAGATGTATCTATGATTATATAGTTTATATATAAACATACGGGTGTGGTGTAAAAATAAATATATGTAGATATAATATACTATAATAAATATATAAATGTATATATAATAATATAATATAACATATGATATAATATGATATAATATAATATTATATAATGTAATATAATATACTATAATATAATATAATACAATACAATGTAATGTAATATAATGTAATGTAAAGTAATATCATAGCATATCGTAAATATATATAATATATAAGAGTATATAAACATATATATGATTATAAATTGTAAAATGAAAAATATATTTATTTTTTCAATTTATTTATAAATTCATTGATAAATTTAATGAATTAAATTGTTGATAATTTAAATTTCTTTTGAATTGCTATAATGCCAATGGTGTCTGTGATATATTAAATATCATCAGTGGGTTCCATTTAAAAATATCAGATAGTAAACAGCTTATGTTGATAATAAAAATTGTACCTTGCTCCATATCCAGATTAAAAATACTAATCAGGAGAATGGATCCTGAAACAACACAATCTTTTTTTCTATACTTTTCCGGAAATTAATCTTGTTAAATGCATTTCAATAAAAATAAAAATACCCTCAGCCTCTGTTTCACTGGCAATGATCCCAAACTTAAATCCATCCCAAATGAGAATTCTGCATCAAAAAATAACAATATTTAGCAAACTCAGATAAACATGAGACCACTTATGGCATGTCTTAAAAACATAAAAATTCCACCAGCAACTATGAATTTCAAAATAGTCTTGAGAACTTTTAAAAAGGCAGATCTGATTATCATTAATTTTATTTTTCTGAGATTGCTACAAAAAAAAAAGCACAAGGTCAGAACTTGGAAATCGTCAGAATTTGATCAAAGCTTGGTATATAAAAATGGCTGGATTTTGGAATTTTTTTATGTACAGAGAAGGAAGAGGACAGACAGGGCCGAGGACTTGCACATTGGTTCCTTTTTAAATTTAAAAAATTTAAATTAGAATGATTCAACTTTACCTGACATTTCTAATTTTTCCAAATAATAATATCTAGATAATATTTATAATGAATGGTATATTATTTGTAATATGTATTTATGTACAATATATAATATATAAATAATATATAATATAATATTGTACAATCATAAATAATATAATTATAATAGTAGCTATATAATATATAACATTCTATTATATGTCATAAATTATTATAAGAAATATATTTGTAACATGTTAATTATAAATATTTTATATAATATTTATAGGGCATATAATATAAATGTATATAATATAATATTTATGTCATAATATAGTATATCATGAACATATTTTATCATAATAATTTATTGTTAAATATTATGATATTAATTATTATTGATATATGATTATTTTTATAAAATATAACAATAACATAACATAATTTAATGTAATTATAAAATTATAACTTAAGTTATTTATAATAACTATTTATAATAACAAATGATATAAATAGATTTCCCAAATTCCTAATAATTCCTAATTTTGTGTATTTTGCAATCCAATATTTCTTCTAATCCCTGTCCCCACCCCACCCCCGAAATAATAAAAAATGAGATATAAGGAACATTTTTGAGATAAAATGAAATAAAGGAACAGCAAAAACTGAAGGAACAGAAGGAAAATTAGAAAAGACACTTGGTTTGCAGGAAAAAGACTCAGTTTCGATTCCCAGCATCCCAGAGGGTCCCTTGGGCCCACCAAAGTGCTCCCTGAGCACTGAGTAGGGAGTCAGTCTGGTGCAATACCAGGCGTCACTGTATAAAAAATAAATAAAAGCAAACAAACCAAATATTATTTTAGTGAGATGATATATAATTATAAACCATAATTTATAATTATACTATTTTATATTTAATTTCTTTTATAAAATTTTATTTTATTCTTACTTTTTTATTTTATAGATTATACTGATAGGTTTTTTTGGAAAAAAAATTTTTTGGTTGTTTGGGCCACATCCATTTGATATTCAGGGGTTGCTCCTGGCTAAATGCTCAGAAATTGCCCCTGGCTTGGGGGGACCATATAGGATGCTGGGGAATCTAACCGTGGTCCTTCCTTGGCTAGTGCTTGCAAGACAGACACCTTACCTCTAGCACCACCTCTCTGGCCCCATAATAGTTTTTTTTCCTTGCTATTATAGGTAGTCAGCTATAGATTATAGCCTTAAGGCCTCAGAATTAAAACGACTTTTCTGCATCTCATTCTCCATCCGCAGCATCGTCAAAATCAGTAAATACTGATGGTCAGTCAGTCGAGCTAGAATGAGGCAGAAAATTGGCATGAAAAATGACTGGAGGGCTTCTAAAATATTAATGGTAATGGCCTTATTAGATGAAGCTGCTTAACATGGAGTGGCAAAAAATATGCAAAGGGGGGAGGAATGTCATTAGAGGTCTCTTAATTAAATATTAACTGCGCTTGTTCATTCCATCGATTTTCTGCACCATTGAAAAATCCATCAATCACACACACAGAAAAATTGGCTTTGCTTTTTAGCTGTTTCTAGACAATGCTGAATCTGGTCTTTCTTCCAAAAAGAAGAGAAGAAAAGTTTCCAGAAAGGGAGCTTGTCTCCTCACAGAATTATTTCTTATTTTTAATGGACTTGTAGTAAAAACTAAGGCAAAAGACCTTATAATATTTATATTGTATTTATATAATATAATTATAAATAACACAGCATAATATACCATAATATAATATAGAATAAAACAACATAGTACAGCATAATATAATATAATATAACATGATATGGTATAACAATATAATATAGCATAATATGATATGATAAAATATAATATGATATAATATAGCATAACATGGCATAATATATTGTAATGTATCATAATGTATGATAATACAATATAAAGTAATATAATACAATATAATATAGTGTAATGTAATATAATTAATATACTATGATAATATAACAATATGAATAATATAATAGCATAATTTAATATGCTATAATTAATATAATAAATATGATATATGACAATATTAAAACTTGTATATTTATTATATTAAAATGAATGTGTATTATATTTATATGATATAAAAATAATGTGTAAATATAATATTTATATTCATCTTTTGCTATTATACTTCCAGCAGCCTGGGAAGAGAGATTTTTTTTTATATATAAACATTCTATCATAAATCAATCCATTTACCCATTTTGAGAGGCCATTTTCACAGCTACGAGTTTAAATGGAAAAATGAAAGATTTCTTCATGGATTTTTAGAGAGGATTTATTAAAGAGAAATTCAAATATATCTTTATGATGAGTGACAATCTGACAAGGAAATGAGGGGAAAGAGAAATATATGAGGGCGATTTGCTCCGAGTTAATTTTTTCCGCATCTCCAGGACTGAAACTTTAGGCACCATAGACTCAATTTTCTTCTGGTGACCAAATTATGTTCATTTTTTAAATCAATTTCTCTATAACACTGATATGAGAGAAAATCTGTGGAAATGCCAATCTTATCCCTCATTGATTTCGAGTAGAGACACGTTGGATATTTTAAAATATTTCAATATAAAAATACTTGTGTGAGTTTTGCCTTAAAGTCAAGTGTTATTCATATTTTTCATATTTGCTCTGTAATTTCAGAAATGCTGCAGACCTTGGACATTTTCTGAAAATGGAAGTATATTTTTATTAGTTGATTGATAGATTGGTTTTTGGGCCACATCCAGCAGCGTTCAGGGATTCCTCCTGGCTGGGCACTCATAAATCGCCCTTGGCAGGGTCAGGAGACCTTATGGGATGTCGGGAATCGAACTGGGTCTCTCTGTCCCTGGTTGGCCACATGCAAGGCAAATGCCCTACCATTGTGCTAACTTTCTGGCCCTAGATAATATTATGTGAAATGAAGTAAGTCAGAAGAATAAGGATAAATACAACATAATGCTGGGTGTGGCAGTCAAACCAATCATTCAATAAATAAATAAATAAATAAATAAGTAAATAGTTAATAAAAAGAAAGTGAATTTTGATAGGCCATATGGTTTTGGAGAAATGTCTCATCTCTTCTTCTGAGTAGAAGAGAGTGTAGACAGATGGGGCTTCACGAATAAGGGGGGATTCGTATTTATAGGATATTGTTTAATGTATGTTTAGATCAAGGCATCTAGATTCAAATTATTTAAAATCGTTATGGTTATGATTATTATTATGAGATGAGTGACAAAGCTTGACAAGGTGCAAGACACAGGCTTGTCCATAGTCTCCTGGCTGAGAGAAAATAAATGTCTTTTGGATCAAAATTTAGTAAAGAGAGAGAGGGAAAGAGAGAGAGAGAGAGAGAGAGAGAGAGAGAGAGAGAGAGAGAGTATATGATTCATCAGGGCAAGCAAGAACTGGGTGCTGAAAGAAGGGAAAGGGAGAGGCAGGAAACCCCTTCATAAACTATTGTGAGAACCAAGGTGTCTAAAGGGAGAGAGGGAGAGAGAGAGAGAGAGAGAGAGAGAGAGAGAGAGAGAGAGAGAGAGAGAGAGGAGAGAGAGAGAGAGAGAAAGTAGTGAATGTTGGAAGGATGGAAAGGGGGAGGCAGGAAACCCCTTAAGGAACAATAGTGAAAACCAGAGAGAGACAGAGAGACAGAGAATTGGGAGTGTTGGATGGAGAGTAACAGGGAGGCAGGAAACCCCATCAGGAATAATATTGAGAGTCACAGTGAGAGAGACAGAGAGAGAAATACAGACACTGAGAGAGATAGAGAGTTGGGAATGTTGGAAGAAAGAAAAGGGGAGAGGAAGGACACCCGTTCAGGAATAATAATGAATGCTAGAGTCAGAGAGAGAAAGAGGAGAGAGAGAGAGAATGAGAGAGAGAGTGATGTCTCTGGAGGGGAACTGGGTGCTGGAAGGAGGGAAAGGGAGAGGCAGGAAATCCCTTCAGGAACAATAATGAGAATCATAGTGTTTGAGAACAGAGAAAGGAGAGTCAGAGAGAAACAGAGACATGGAGATAGGAACAGAGAGACTGAGACAGAGATACACAGAGAGACAGAAATAGAGATACACAGAGACACAGAGACAGAAAAAGAATTGGGAATGATCCTATTGGACAAGAACTAGGTGCTGGAAGGAGGGAAAGGGAGAGGCAGGAAACACCTTCAGAAACAAAAATGCTAAGTAAGGTTTTTAAAAGAGAAAGAGAGAGATAGAAAGACAGAGAGAGACCAACTCCTTCAGAAAACAAGAGTTCTGATGGAAATAGAACTGGAATTTGGAACACCACAAACAACCACTTAGGAACAACGTGTCAACCTCCCTCTTTAAATAAAGTTAAAAAAAAAGACAATCAAATATTTAATAATGAAATCTTGCCTGGCAAACTTCCTATGGTGAACCTAGAGTCAAGATTTTTTTATGGGAATGAGGCTCTGAAGGTTGAATACAATACTTTTTAGATGAATTTTGGGGTGTCAGAGAGATAGGACAGCGGGGAGGTCAATTGCCTTGAATATTGTAAGCCTGATGTTCCCCTAAGAATTGCCGAGAGTTATTCTAAAGCAAGGTAAGTGTGTACCCAAAAGTAATATTCTAAGTAGAATGAGTATCTTCAGATGTCTGATGGTCACATAAAATTGAAAAATTATAAAATTAAAATGTAGGAACTGGATCCATAGGATAACAGGGTATGACATATAAACCATATAAAGATTTTGTCTTGTATGTAGTTGATTCCAATTTAACTCTGAGCACCATGTATGTCCCCAAGAACATTTCAAACATGATCCCTAAACACAGGGGTAAGACCTGGAGTGGGTCAAAAAAGAGGGGAAAAATTGCATGTCAGAAAAATACATGGTTAGATTATGAAGTAGGGATGAGTGGAAGATAAAAGGCAATGAAAGGGTGTTAAATTTGTAAATGGATCTTATAGGGCAGGGATGGAAATTAGGTCCGTGGAGACCGTTAAACAGACAGTCAAATTCTAACATGTAGTAATGAAGGGGCCAAAAAGATAGTACAGTGGGTTTAATTCCCAATACTCTAGAGGTCAAACTTTCAGGCTGCCAATAGTAAATCTTAAATGTATAGGATAGGGGTCAGAGCAAGAGCACACTGGTAGGTCATTTGCTTTGCATGTGGCTGACATGGGATGAACCCAGGTTCAATCCCTGCATCCCATATGGTCGCCTGAGCCTTCCAGGAGTGATATATGAGGGCAAAGCTAGGAGTAACCCCTGAGAGGCACTGGGTGTGGTCAAAGAAATAAATGAATAAAATAAACAATATGAATAAAATAAAATAATAAACAAGTAAAAAGAAATGAATAAAATAGATAAAATGAATAAAATAAATAAAATAAAATGAATAAGTAAAGTGAATAAAATAAATAAAACGTATAAAATAAAATAATACATGAATAAAATATATAAAATAAAATGAATAAATAAATATATAAAATAAAATGAATAAATAAAATAAATGAAATTAAATAAAATAAAAATAATTGGGGCCCGGGAGATAGCATGGAGGTAAGACGTTTGCCTTTCATGTGAAAGGTCATCAGTTCAAATCCCGGTGCTCCGTATGGTCCCCCGTGCCTGCCAGGAGCAATTTTTGAACATGGAGCAAGGAGTAACCCCTGAGCACTGCCGGGTGTGACCCAAAAACCAAAAAGAAATAAATAAGTAAAAATAAAAATAATTAAAATAAAATTAATCAAGTCAGTAAAATAACATAAAGTAAATGTATAGAACCGTGAATTATCCCCTAGTACAGGCAGGAGCTGTTGGCTTCAGAACCAAGCCAAAGAAACATGAAATATCAAAAACTCAGAACTTGCATTTAAGTTGTAAATCTGGATGACGTAAACATTATTTTTTAATAAAAAATAAATGTTCCCTGGGGTCAATATCAATCTATCTCCATATATAGACAAGTAATCAGACATGGGTTGATTATTTTTCCCTTCTTGCCAATTCAAAGATTTGTCAAATTCCTCCTCTCAAAAAATTGAATTTCTTCCCCAGGAGCCTGAGAGATAAACTTATATGTGATAGACCCAGAAGGGAGGGATTGGGTTCAATTCCTTGTATCCCATATGGTCCCCCGGGCTTGCCAGGGGTCAAATTTTTGAGTGTAGAGCCAAGAGTAACCCCTGAGCACCACTGGGTGTGGCCCAAAAATCAATCAATCAATAAAGTTTAAAAAATGTTTTCTCTCCAAACACGGGTGAATAATCTCAAGTCCCACCTTGGGAATAAAAGAGTCACTGAAAATGTCATAAAGACAATGACAAGTGTCTTGTTTGTAGAAGGAACTAGAAAAAAACAAGCTTTGGGGTGTTCTTGACTCCTTCTGCTAAAAGGGAAGTGAGTGTAGACTGACAGGTAATCCATCACTCCCCAATGAAGCTGTCTGATATCATAGCGATAAATGGGCTGACGGGCCTTTTAATTACAGCCAGTTCAAAAAAATTTAGTTGTTTCTGCCAGGAGGTTCCTCCCAGGAGTCCAAGATGTTTGTTATTAATGCAAAATGACAATTGTCACCAGGATATTAAGTGAGGTGTTTATATTAAAAAAACAGAGAAAATGCAATTTATTTGTCTTTATATGTGACACTTCAGAATTGTTCTATTTTTTGTCATTGTCATAGAATTTCTGTTGTAGACATGATCCATCATATAGTGATTTTGTTTTGTTTGTTGGTTTGTTTGGTTTTGTTTTGACTCACACCCTGTGACACTCAGGTGTTCCTCCTGGCTCTGCGATCAGAAATTGCTACTGGCTCAGAGGGAGCATATGGGAGGCCAGGGATTGAACCCAGGTCCACCCTGGGTTGGCCGCATACAAGGCAAATGCCCTCCTGCTGTGGTATTGCACCAACCCCCATAATAGAGGGATTTGATATGATATTTGATGTCGGTGGAGGGAATAGATTTGGAAGAGTGAGATAAGGCAATGGAAGAAGATGTGAGTAATTGAGGAAATGTACCATCAGGGTGTGACAGGTTGTATTTCTTATTGTCAAAGTTGATTATGTCAGTAAATATTGTCACTTTGCTGCTAGATGGATTCGTGAAAGTGGGGTGTATTTTGGAGTATTATTGCTTTCGTAATAGAAAGATGGATGGGTGGATGGGTGGGTGGATAAGTGGATGGATGGGTGGGTGGATAGATGGGTGGGTGTATGGATGGAAAGATGAATGGGTGGATAAATGGGTGGGTGTATGTATGGATGGATGTTGGGTGGGTGGATGGATGGATGGGTGGGTGGATAGATGGGTGGGTGTATGGATGGAAAGATGAATGGGTGGATAAATGGGTGGGTGTATGTATGGATGGATGTTGGGTTGGTGGATGGATGGATGGATGGGTGGATGGATGAGTGGATGTAAATAGATGGTTGAGTGGGTGGATTGATGGGTAGATGAGTGTATGACTGGGAGGATGGGTGGATAGGTGAATGGATAGATGGGTGAGTGTACCAATAGATGGATGGGTGGATAGATGGATGTATAGGTGGATGGATGGTGGATGTGTGAATGGGAGGATGAATGGATAGGTGGATGAGTGCTTAGATGGATGGGTGTGTGGTGGATGGATAAATGGGTGAATAGGTGGCTAGGTGAATGGATAGGTGGTTGAGCAGATATATGGAGGATATGTGGGTGGATGGATGGATGAATGGATGGGTAGATGGATGGGCAGATGTAAATATATGGTTGTGTGGGTGGATAAATTGATGGGTGGATAAGTGTTTAAATGAATGGATATGTGGTTGGAAGAATATGTGTATAGAAGGATGGATGGATAGTTGAATGATTGGATAGATGGAGGATGGGTGGGTGGATAAATGGATGAATAGTAGATAGATGTGTGAGTGGATGGATGAATAAGATGGGTGGATGGATGGATGAATATTTGGATGAATAGATGAATGGATGGATAAGTGGATGGAAGTATGTATATACATACATGGGTGGATGGATGTGTAAATGAATGGGTGGATGGATGTGTGGGTAGATGTATGAATTGATGGGTGAAAATTTGAAGGATCATCGGTGGTTGGATAGATGGTTTGAGGGTGTATTGATGAATGAATGGATGGATGAATGAATGGATGGGTAGGTGGGTGGTTGGAAGGATGTATATATGGGTAGATGGATGTATGGATTGTTGAATAGATGAATAGAAAATGGATAAAATGGGTTAATGGATGGGTGTTGGGTGGATGGATGGATATATATGGGTAGATGGATAGGTGTTGGAACAATGGATTGATGGATAGATGGCTGAATGGGTGTATTGATGGATAAATGGATGAATACCTGGGTGGATTGGATTGCATGATGAATGAGTGATGGATAAACTATAAATTTTGGATGAATAGAAGATGTATAAATGGGTGGAAGAAGGATGGATTGATTGTTGAATGATGGATGAATGGGTGGATGATAAATGGATAATGGATGCATTGATGGAATGCTGAATGGATTATGAATGCAAGGATAAATGATGAATGGATGATTGATCTATGTATGTATAAGTGGTTGGATGGATGAATTTGTTAAAGGAAAGAGACCTCTACCCATATTTTAACCAGACTATCTTCAAGCAGGTTAATACAGAAACACTATAAGTATGTTCCACATTCATGGTAGCCTTTAGATGGTTCCATCAGCATGTGTGTTTCCATGTCCAATTACATCAATTTTGATACATAAATAATTTCAAAATGTATTGCATGATTAAAAGAAATTTTCCCTAATTTTAGCTTTTCATCTTGTTTCATTTTGTTTTGAATCTTAATAGTTAGGGGTGCCTCTCACTCATCCACAATTTCAACAAAAATGAAAAATTTCGAGTAGAATGACACATCTTGAATCTGCGTTCCCAGATTTTTATTTTAAGTTTCTGAAATTTGAGTCAAACTTGTTGATTTTGTGCGATTCCAAGGATGATGAGCGGATGAGTATCACGTCCCCCTCCATCATTCAATCTTTTCTATGTTTTCTATTTATTTATTTTGGTTTTTGGGCCACATCCTATGATGCTCAGGGGTTACTCCTGGCTCTGTATATTTTTTGCTCTAAATAAATGTCAGAAACTCAACAATTATGCAGCGATTATGGAGAAAATGTGTATTTTTCCAGTAGTTGTACTCTTCCTGGGTACCACATGGACAATTTTTCACCATTTCCCAAGTCTTCAGATTGTACTGCAAAGAAATATATAAGAGTGATTTTTAGAAATAGAATATTGGGGGCCGGGTGGTGGCGCTGGAGGTAAGCTAACCTAGGACAGATCACGGTTCGATCCCCCGGTTCCCCATATGGTCCCCCGTGCCTGCCAGGAGCGACTTCTGAGCGAATAGCCAGGAGTAACCCCTGAGCGTCACCGGGTGTGGCCCAAAAAACCAAAAACAAAACAAAACAATAGAAATAGAATATTATATTTCTATTTTATTTAATTCCATTTTATTCAAATTCTATTTATATATAATAAATATATAAAATATGTAATATATATTTATAAATGTTTATATTTATATTTCATATTTCATATTTATATTTATATAATGTAATACACATAATATATTTAACATATCCTATGTATAGATAATACATATATTATAAATATTCTATGTATATATTCATATTCTATTTTATTTAATTCTATGAAATAGAATGCCTATTTCAGGTGCCTCCTTATTTTTTTCCACTTTTTTTTCCTCCCTTTCCTTCACTGGTTTGAGTTGAGTTTTTCATACCTGCGTGCAATGTAACCTTGGTGCAAATGATCATGGTGAATAACTGTAAAATTCTCGGCTTTGTAGCTAAATAGAGACACACTTCAGACATACTTTAACACATGTCAGACATGTTTCCTGCTCCAACATGAGTGGAATATTTCAAGGTAGTAGAAATAAATGATTCAAACTATTAAATTGGGGCTTAGGGGTAGGGTAGGGCATTTGCCTTGCATGCGACGAACCCGGGAGGTACCTGATTCGATTCCCAACATCCCATATGGTCCCCGGCCATCCAAGGACGATTTCTGAGTACAGAGCCAGGAAAAATCCTTCTGCACCACTGGGTGTAGACCCCAAAGCAATCAATAAATCAATAAAATAAATAAAGTCTTTAAAAATAAAACTACTGAATTAATTATTAGTTATTCATATTAATCAATACATTTTTAGACGTATTAACATAAGTTATACAAATTCAATGTCTGATTCTAAATTCAGAGAAGCACTGAAGTAGAAATAAGAAAACTTGATTTTCTTTCCAGGCTAGACAGAATTCATGTGATTTTGTGATTTGAAAGGATTTCTTTTATTCCTAATAGGAACTTATCTTATTTCCTATCATCTCAGTTTAGAAAAGTCCCCTTAGCTGTTTCTGCACTCTGATTGGCTGAGAACTGGGGTATAAAACACTTATAAGATATTTTATAAAAACTTGTCCCAGTCCTCTTGTAGTTTGTCATAATTCTCTCATTTTCTCCTTACTATTCACTCTAGGGAAAACATCTTCAATTTACTCCATATTTTATTTTTTTCAAAATCAATCATCAGGATCACTCAGCTAAATTTCGGTCAAAGAGGGAATTTACTTAACACGTTTTCACTTTACCCACTTGAATTTTGATGCTAACACCACAGCAGGGTGGCATTTAGAAGCAATTTTTTTTAGCAATTTATCCATTAACATAATTAGAAAAAATGCAATGAAAAACGTATTTAGAAAATGAGTTATCATGTCAAATCATAATTTAGGTTATCACTCACGATCCACCAAAATAATTCACAGTTTTAGCTGAATAGAGACAGACATTATAATTAAACCTTTTTTTGTTTCTCCCATTAACTCATGCTAACATATGCAATTTCAGTATTGCAGCAGAAAAATAATTCCTGGGTGGTTAGGCAAAGAGAAATGATGTGACATAAAGTACAGGGAGCAAATTATTAGCATGTCACTGTTTGTATTACATCAAATTCCCAAAGCAACCGGAAGAAAACAAAGTAATGTAATTAAAATGTTATTTTCGTCATGGTGTTAGGTATGAAAATCTGAAATAATTACTGTACTTTTACTCCAGAGAGAAGGAATAAAAATTAAAACAATGCTATTTTTAGCCTATTACAAATACAAGCAAATCAAATAAAAATTTTGTGCAAAAAACAGATAAAAATTAGTTATGAAATCGTCACAGAAATTCTCCAGCTATAAAAGTCTCTGTTGATGAATAGCTTAGCCTGTCAAAATAAATAAATATATAGCTTAAAAATAAATAAATATAGCTTAGCCAATAAATATATAAAGTTCATAACTGTTCCTTTGCTTCATAAACTAACATTTTCCATGTTGATAATTGGCATTAAACTGTAAAGAACAAATTTTTTGGGAGGGTAAATAAAAGGTGTTTTTCACACCCTACAGGGAAATCTCAAACCTATCCAGTGACAATTTATGCTACACAGACTAGGTAGAAACAGCTGAGAACATTTCTATCACAAACAACTTTGAAAATGTGTATCTCACGGTAATTCTGTTAAATAATTTATTAAAAAAGTAAACTTATTCTAATCAATAAATCATATACCAGGTCTGTTTCATACAAGGCAAGACCCTCTCTCCTACCCATCCTAATTTTTATTTCAAATATTTATTTATAATCTTATATATATTATAATTTATATATTACATTATATATATTTTACACGATCTTATAAATCTTATATAAATATATAAGATATATCAATTATATCTATACATTAATTTATTAAGCTGATTAATTATATTTAACTTAAGATTTAAAATAGTTTCCATAGAGCATTATCTCACATCTTCAGTGTTTGTCATTAATAGCAAAATGGACTATTTTTAATTAATAGTTTTTAAAGTTCTACGTTACTATATTGTGTCTGGCATCATGAAATAGTCTATTTGTCTGGGTTTCGCTCCTCTCAAAAACTGACAGCATAATTATGGGATCCAGGAATGCTCCTAATGGAGTTTCTCTTCGAATAATTAAAGAAGAAAGAACGGAGTTCTAATAGCAGTCTCAGTTACAGACTCATTAAATTCTTGTGTCACCAAGAATTTCTTCAATATCTCTGTCCACCCTAATATTATGATCTGGTATAAAAGACCCAAGGCAGGTGATTTTAATTCAATTTTTAATACAATAATTTGTATCTGAGACGTGTTGGAAGAAATATGTGTCAGACATTCAACTTTATTCTAAGACTCAGAGTTTTAGAATGTTAAGATTACCTTTAGAATATTAAGATTCACTAAGAATATTACAAGTATTTTAGAATGTATTATTTTATATATCATACTTTATATACACTTTACATATCACTTTAGAATACATTCCTTTAGAATTGAAGGTGACTTTAGAATATATGACTATATATAGAATATATGGATTTATCTATTATTTTGTGTTTATATTCTACTTCATATATTATAGTATATTATAAAGTATACATAATATTTTATCTCTATATAATTTATTATAGATTTATTATATGTATGAAATTTATGTAGAATATATTATATAGCTATAATATAGTACCTATGATTATATAGGGTATAGAATATAATATTCTATAGAATATTATAATAGTATATTACTATATTATATTATTTTATAATATGTCATTATATGATAATATATAATATTAATATCATATCTAATATATCTTTGATTATATAGAATATAATTAGATAAAATAGGTGAATTCTGAATCTCTGTGCCAGAGACAGAGAAAAAAGTGGAGATTAAAATCATCTATCTCTCTCCTTTCTTCCCTCTCTCCATCTCTCTCCCTCTCCCTCTTTCTCTCTCACCCTACATTTCTCTTCTACTCTCCCTCTCTCCCTCCCCATCTCCCTACCTTTCCTTCTCTCTCTTCCTCTCCCTCTCTTTCCCCCTGTCCCTCTCTTCCTTTCTCTCTCCCTCTCTCCCTCCCTCTCCCTTTTTTCTCCCTCTCTACTCTTTCTTCCCCTCTCCCTCCCTTCCCTCTCCTCCTATCCCCTCTCCTCTCCTCTCTCCCTCCTTTCTCTTTTCCTCTCTCCTTCTCTCTCATTTCCCCCCTCCCTTCCTTTCCCTGCCCTCCTTTCCCGCTCCCTCTCTTTTCCCCTCTTCCTCCCTCTCCTCTTTTACCTCTCTCCCTCCTTCTCTCCCTCTTTCCCTCTCTCTCCCTCCTCCTTTTCTCTCCCACTCTTTCCCTCTCACTAGCTTTCTCTTTCTTCTCTCCCTCCTCTTCTCCCTTCCTTTCTCTCCCACTCTCTTCCTCTCCCTACCTCTCGCTTTCTCTCAGTCCAGTGGACCTAGGGAAAACAACAACAACAACAACAAAAATCCCCATGTACTATTATTTTTATTGAAAAACAGTGCCTGAAATGATTCTTTTTTAAAAAAGGAAATAAATTTTTATGTACACACCACAATAAAATTTTTCTTCACACATTGAGACAAGATGAATCTATGAATATTTGTCTATATATCTTCACAGTTACACATTTCCTAAAAAATGGAACGAATGCCAAACCAGACCAACACTATTATTTATTTTTCTATTATAAGATGTAAAGTTTAATTTGTGCATGAAGAAAATGACTGTGGTGATATTTGAAAAAAATGTTTCTATTCCACCAAAAATTATGTTTTAGAAGGGTTTGTTAAAAAGAGGTTATTTGAAGGAAGGTTTAAATAAATGTGAGTTTTTCTATGCTGATTTGCTTGAACAATTGATTTTACAAACAGAAGCGGGAGAAAGTAAAAAAAAAAAACAGGCAAGAGAAAGAGACAGAGAAAAAAAGGATAAAATAATTTTCTTGTTTGGGTAACAATAATATAATTTAAAATAATTATTTTAATAGTATTTTAATCATATTTTAATATGATTCTGCCTGTAAGTGCAGAGATGGGTAGAAATATTTTTCATTTAGAAAATGTACATATTGGGGTCACTTTACAATAGGTGACATTTTTACCTTATATGGTGTGGTATAATTATTACATTATTAAAATATTAACATATCATATTATACATTATATACTATTATAACATATAGTACATCATTATATTATAAAATATATCAAATATATTATGTTGTTCTATTACAATATTTATATTAGACATAGTATAATATATAATATACAATATATTAATATATGAAATAATCCATTATATCATATATACAATGGTATGTAATAATAATAAAGAATATAATGCAATATAATAAAATATGATATAATATATAGATAATATATTGTTTATTTTATAGATTATATAATTAAAGTATAAATATATTATGTAATATATAATTATATTGCATTATATAATAATATACAGTTAAATTCTATATGATTATATGCAATTGATATATCTAATATATAGTGAACTCATTGAATCAGAATTCACATTTCCAGAATGTCTTTTTTTCTCCAATCCCTCATAATCTTATTCTAAATATATAGTATGAACCCTTCTCAATAACCTGCTGAAATTTTATTTATTTTGTAAGAAATAAGACCCGAGCTCCCTAGAAATAGACAGAAACCTTTGCCAACAAGTGGAGGAATGTTGTCTCTAAGCCAGCGAAGATCATCTCGTCGATGGAAAATTTCCAAGATACAGCAATTATTGTTTTTCTAGTCAGACGCATCCAAAGCTCATTAAGAGATTAACTTGACTCTAAGATTTATAATAAGTAATAATATTTCATTATTGCCAAGTGAAGATTATTTTTCCAGGCAAACTTTACAAGGAGACTTTTCCACTTGTGTATTTAAAAACTAAAAGTAAATATAAGATCACTATTTATTTATTATGTATGAAATTATATATAATTTATTTTTATTTTATACATTATATAATATATAAAATTATATATTTCATTAATTTTATTATATAGTATATAATATATATTATATACAAAATATGAATTAATTTTATTATATATAATGTATGAAATTATATAAATCATTTATTTTTATTCTATATATTTTCTATATATAACATAAATTTTATAGGTATAAAATTTATTTACTTTTTATTTATTTTATTATATATAAAACCTCTATTTATTTTTACAACTCAGAAACAGCACTGTTTCTAATCATAATCTCTTCCCACCTGCTATGTTTTAAAGTCAAATTGATATATGTCTGTCTGTAACTGGGCCTGTTATGGGTCTATAAATGTTATTTTTTAAGACATACCTTTAAATTAAAACATTTGGCTAATGAAATGATTAGAATTGATAAGTGACTTGGTTGGTAGTTCTCCAACGATGCATCAACCTATATTCAGTTTCTGTCTCTGATGGAATGGAACCTGGGAGAATGTTCTAGAATGTTCCATGGTTCTAACCAAGGAGGGTTCTCCTTCACTTCTGTTCACCTATTTACTTTTTCTACATCTCTTCTATTTATATTGGATCAGAATTTCCCATTTATTGTTGTTGAAATGGTAAATGATTTGAGGAATTTTTGATAATTAGTATTTCTATTATTCTAATCCTATTTCGGGGTTTGATATATGTTTTATTTTGTTATATTGTATTATGTTATGTTAATATTAATTTATTATATTATATTATAGTTTATGTTATATTGTGTTTTAATTTGTATATTATATTATACTCTATTATAAGTTAAACATTATTATGTTATGTCATATTATATTACGTTGTCTTATGCTATGTTATGCTATGCTATTTTATGATGTTATGTTATGTTGGATTGTGTTGTGTTATGTCATGTTATGCAATGTTTTATGGTATTATTTTATTATATATATTATTTACATATTGTATTATATTGTGTTCTATTATG
>PVKC010011397.1:0-24812 GCA_004027635.1 Crocidura indochinensis
GAGTTAAGAGTTAAAGAAGTACAGTAATAATGGTGTTAGAGTGGTAATTGTTGTTTGCATAGGCCCAGCAAAACATGGGGGACATGGAAAGGAAAATCCTTGACCTAAATACAAGGAGACCTTACCCCTGAAGTTTTTTGGCATAAGGCCAAGTCTAAGCTCCAGGCATGCTAGGTTGTCCAACCCAAATCGTTGTCTGTGCTGCCAATAAACTCACCCCCCCGCCCCCACAATCGCTGTTGTTGGTGTCAGGTTTCTATGGTTAAAGACTCTGGATTCTGTGCGTATCCTACATCGAAATCAGGATGATGTGAAGTGTCCTGTAGTTTCACCTCACAATTAGAGGGCAATACTGAGAGTCCTGCCCTAAAGCAGGTGGTTGTTGTTGTTGTGTTGATTAGTCTCTGGGTGTTAAGGAAATTTTCTTTGGAGTAGGTAGATGTCAGGGCAGCGGTAGGATCTTCCCTGGTAAAGGATTGCTCCCAGTTGCACATCACTTATTTTTAAAGCGCCTATTGAGCCTAACAACCTTCACAAATTGAGAAAAAAGTATCTTCACACAGTTCTTAGAAATAAAATAATCTCCATGAACATAATCTCCATGTTTTGGTTTTGTCTGTTTTTCTTCCCTCAGTATTGAAAGGGCTAGGGATACTGCTGGCCTTACTCAGTGTACACAATTCAGTGCTTAAGATCTGACCTTAGCTCTGGTTAACAAAGCATGTGCTAGAGCTCTTTGATCTCTCTTCCTAGCCCCTCAAAATTTTCTTTCCTTTTGTTTTATTAAAATGTTTGTTTTAAGTACTTTATTTTTAATGATGGTCTATATTCAACTCACTCAACTCCTCATTTTGTAAACTTTCTTGTTTATCAAGAAAATCTAGAAGATTTCCCTCTAAAGAGAGGACAAGGAAAGAGAAACACACCAGAGTTAGGCCATGGGAAGAATCTTGGAGTATTATAAGATTGTAGTCTCACTTGAATTCCTGTTCACAAGATTCAGGGTCACTAAGACACAAACCCCTCTTAGAGCAAGCATCAGATCTATTCTAACTACTAATTTAACTGCCCAGAAAATATCCCTCCTTTGTTGGAGGAAATGGATTAATTGCT
This sequence comes from Crocidura indochinensis, assembly GCA_004027635.1. Taxonomy (NCBI): domain Eukaryota; kingdom Metazoa; phylum Chordata; class Mammalia; order Eulipotyphla; family Soricidae; genus Crocidura; species Crocidura indochinensis. Next base: position 1,114 of record PVKC010011397.1, read on the forward strand.
TTAGAAAAGATCTCCTTTGTGAATAGAAATGAAAGCATCTTGAATTTCCATTACTGATGATATCATTGTTTATTCTCTGGAATATGGAGCAGTTCTTTTGAATTGCATTAAAATGTGTTGTCAGGTTATATGATTTGTCTGCTGGTTTTCAAAGAGGGACTATGAAGACTTGATACCTGATTGTTAGTCATGTTCTGTTTTTCCCCCCACATTAGTTTTATTTCCCTATGATAGTTCCTCTCTTACTTCAGAAAAAAAATCTAATTAATCTTATTCAAAATACAATGATTACACTGTATTGTGGAGGGAGGACAACATTGGTGGTGGAAATGCCCCTGATTCAATGTTGTTATGTACCTAAAATATTACTGTGAAAGATTTGAAATCCACTTTGGTCAAAATAAAAATTTTTTAAAATGCAATGCTTAGAGGAAGGATTTGATTTAATTATATTCCATGTATGTTTTGACTGCATTACATAAGAAAGGGACACATGGTATGATAGTAAGGAAAATATTGTATCTATATACAGAAGCAAAAGCAGTTTTTGTTTCAATATTTATTTTTATCTATCTCAAACAAGAATTTCTTCTTTATCCATATGCTAATTCTAACACATAGGAATCCTAACTCAAATTTTAATTTGTTTAATTTTAATTTTATTTTAAATAAAAGAGCACAAGATCCAGAAATGCTGTTTTAAAATAATCAAAGTTTAATTTCTTTTCAAAATTGCAATTGCTCAATTCTCTCTTATTCTTTTGTACACAATAGTTTTCTAAGTAATTTGTTAATTTTTACAGATTTATAAACTTCATAAGGACATGTGGTGCCATTGGAATAAAACAGCAAAGTCTTATTTATTAAAAACTTACTAAAATAAAACAAATGAACACTAATTATCATATAGTTTAACCTATTACTTATCACCAGGTTTGCTACCTAATGCATAATGTTCATAATTTTATCCAACTTAATTATATACTCATGTGTGATACTTTAACACAGCCTAGGTTAATAATCCTTATAGAAAATGGGAGATAATTAATAGTACTAGGAAAATTATTTCTAGAGATTATTTTGCTTCTCATATGTTATGTATTGCCAAGATAAAATAATTATCTTCTGTATCTGAAAGAAGTTATTTGTTTTCCACAATAATTTCTTGTGATAGAGATTTTGATTTTAATATTAAATTTATAAAGAGATTCTTAAAGCAATAACCATATTTGCCTTTTTAATAGAACATTTTCAGAAATTTGAATTTGGTGCCCCTTAGTTTGTTTCATCATGTTTCTTTTTTTCTAATTTTATTATGACACCATGATTTATTAAACTACTCATAACACGCTAATTTCAGGTTATTAAATCTTCAGCACCAATCCCACCACAACTGTCACCTTCTCATCCACCAATGTCCCCAAATGTTCACCCCTCCACCATTGCTTGCCTCTTTGCAGACAAAAATACATTTATTGCATAGTTTGTTATAATACAAATGCAGATGAAATTATCAAAACTTAACTCAATAAGGGCCAGTTTTGTTATATCTCTTTATAGGTTTTACTCTGTTACTTTTGCCTGATGTTTATTGAGTATCTTGGATCTATGATTTGTTTTAAGTTTCATCAATATGAACAATTTTCTTCAATGTATCTTTCTGCAAATGTCTTTTATTATTCCCCTATTTCTATTCTCCTTCAGGATTCTAACTATATGTAGATTTCAAATCACTGAAGCTCTAATCTTTATTGTCGAGATTATTGTGTTTTGTTTTATTTTCATATTGGATTGTTTCAATTTCTCTGATTTTATGCTGTTAATTTTTTACTGAAATTTCTAATCTGAAGTGTTTAATTCATTCCTGTCCATAACATTTTTAGTGAAACAAAGTAGTTTTATTTGAAGAAATTTATTTATATAAATATAAGGGGAAATTTAGGGATGAAAGTGAAAGAGAGAGAAAGAGAGAAAGAGAGACAAAGACAGGGAAGCATATTTAAGAGAAAACAAAGCTTCTCCACAGTAGAAAAAGAGAGTAGCCATTGGAAGAAGTTATATATAATTTTTCTGAATTGTCTTGTTCTGGAGTTTTCTGTATGTATGTATAAATTTAATATGGTTGTTATGACAGAGAAAGCTCTGGACTCGTGACAGCCCTTTCATATTTTTAGCACTCTGATCTTGATATTCTTTTGTTATTTTTCTCAGTATAATGCCTGTTTCTCCATCTCCAAAGAGTTTAGTATTTGCTTCTCAAAGAAACACATTTCTCATGGGCTTCTTCAAGGTTAGACCATTTCTCATACTTTTCCCCTCCCCCAATTTCTCATACTTTTATTATTTCCCAAACAATATCTATGCCACCCCTGGAGATTTTATCTTTTTAAATTTTAAGACCACCCAGTGGTTTTTTAAAAATTAAACATATAGCTTTAATCATTATACACTTGGGTTATTTTTTTATTTTTTATTCCTTTGCTTAAATTGTTCCATCATACATCTGGCTTCTCCAATGTATGAAGACAATTTTAAATATAACAGCCCTAATTTTTTTTGACTATAAGTCAACTCCAATTAATTGAGTTATCTTCAAATTATTTTTCTTGATTCTTTGCTGGCTTTTGGATGTCAAGCACTACAAAATATACCTTATTATGTGCTACATATATATGTCTTCTTATAAATATCTTTCTTTTTTAAATTTACTTTATTTAAAAATTATGGTTACAAGCTTGCTCAAATACAGTGATTTTTTATTTTTTCACAATTGCAAACTTGTTTATGATCGAGTTTCAGTTATACAATGTATAACACCTTTCACAAGTGCACATTTCCCATTCCCAATGTTACCAGTTTACTATATTTCCTATTTTTCTTCCCTCACACTCTATCTCTTCTTCTGTTTTATTTTTCTTCTTAGACACACACTGTGGTTACAATATAGTTACTGATGGGGTAACTTGCATATCATTTTATCTCCTTTCAACAACTAGTTCTTGTCCAGAGTGATCATTTTCAACTATCTTGTCATAGTGTCATACCTTCTCTGCCCTAACTGTACTCCCCTACTATTTGTGGCAAACTTCATACCAAGGATCTTCCAGGCCCTTGTTTCTATTGTACTTGATTAATAATACCATACTATAGTTTTTCATATTCAAAAATGAGCCTGATTATTCTGTTTATTCCTCTTCCTCTAATTCATTTCACTCAGCATAATACTCTCTACACACATCCATGTATGAGCAAATTTCATGACTTCATTTTTCCTAACTTCATTTCCATTCATTTTTTTCCTATTTTATTGTATAGGTACCAAAATGTCTTTATTCACTTCCTCATCTGTTCTTCCACACTTGGGTTATTTCCAGATTCTGTCTATTGTGAAGAGTGCTGCAAAGAACATAGGAATGCAGAGGGCTTTTCTACATTTCTATGGTTTTGTTGTTTTTGATGTTTGTTTGTTTTGCAGAAAAGTGTATTTTCCTAAGAGTGACCTTGCAGAGGACTTTTCTGTATTTTTTTTTTTTTTTTTTTGCAGAAAACTGTATGTTCTGAAGAGTGGTATTGGTGGATCAGATGGAAACTCAATTTTTAGGTTTTTTGAGGAATATATATACTGTTTTCAAAAAAGACTGGACCAATAAATATTCCCACTAACATCCTCCTTTCTATCAGAAGTATTTGTTTCAAAAGAAGAGAGATTTTTGAATGACTTTGTTTTTTGTTATAGGTACTAATAGCCTTTTTTTTGCCTTCTTAAAACAGAAGTTTCTGTTTTAAAAAATGTTATAGAAGACTTGCGTTCTAAAAATTTAGACATGGATTGAAGACCTAGTACATAAGGTAAAGAAAGTATTTTTTCTTGCATGCAGCTGACCCAAAATTTGATGCCTGGTTCCCTGCTAGGAGTGATTCTTGAGCCAGGAGTTAACACAGAGCATTTCCAGGTTTCACTCCAAAACAAAACTAGAAAACTTAGACATAAAGTAGTTTTTTTGTAACTTATAATACACTTTTTATACAACAATGTTGTTTATGACAGCTAGGTTTTAAAATTAATTCATAAATAACTTCAGTCAGAGAATAGAACAGTAGATCTGCTGGTAAGGTGTTTGCCTTACACAAGACCAACCTGGATTTAATCCTATATGATTCCCCAAGCTTGCCAGAAGTAATTTCTTGAGCACTGAACCAGGAGTAAGACTGGAAAATTACTGGGTGTGGCCCCAAAACCAAAATAGAAAATTCAGTCATAAATTCAGTATTTTGAAGTAAAATACTCATCTATAAGCATCATGAAAATAAGAATTATCAAGTGAAGAAATCTTGTCTTGGATGTAAGCATACTTCTTACTTTCCCTGCCTAAAAATTAGTCAGGTATTGTATGTTCAACTGTCTATTCTAACAGAGCAAGGGATATGGATATTAAGACTAATATTCCATGCACCAATGCATGACTTGGCAAGTTGCTATGTCATATATATTCTAATGACTTTAGAAATTAAAGTGAAAAAAGGTTCATCCAAGAAGGGATCTATATTGTCTAAGTGTATATATTTATAAATAAGAGACATGGATAAGATTTACTATCCAATTCCTAATAGAAATTCTGTTATCTAAAAAAACTTGAACTTTTAGATTTAAATTTTTTCCGATTTTTTTAAATCTTAAAACCAAGTGTAGGTCATCTTATCTTTGAGGATTCTTGGCATTTCAATAGCCCCAGTGACACATTTAACTTCAACCAAGTAGTAATAAATAGTAGAGAGAAATTTATTCCTAAAAAATGAATTAGAACGCTGGCATAGGAGTTTAGGAGGATGCAACCTCTATAATTATGTTTTACAAAGTTGTGGCAGGTTCCACCAAGAAATGGAACTATTTACTATAAAAATAAAATCTTTTTCTTTTCTTTTTTTTTTTTTTTTTTGGTTCTTAGGCCACACCTGGTGACGGTTAGGGGTTACTCCTGGCTATGCACTCAGAAATAGCTCCTGGCTTGGGGGACCATATGGGATGATGGGGGATCGAATTACATTCTGTCCTGTGTTAGTGCATGCAAGAAAAATTCCCTACCGCTTGTGCCACTGCCCCGGCCCATAAAAATAAAATTTAAGCTCTCAGGGCTAGGAAGGTGCTCAGCAGTTAGACCTTTATATGCACACACACACACACAAACACATACACATACACACACAATTACTTTTATAGCTGGTACTTCATGTCCACTCACTGGAGTATGGAGACAGACAGACAGACAGACAGACAGACAGACAGACAGACAGACAGACAGACACAGAGAGGTTGGGGGTGAGGTGGCCTTGATGGTTACTGGCACTGTTAGGCCTTAACAATACTAGAATTTAGTCCAGCCTATTTGACAGAGGATCACTGATAGTGGCCCCTGAAAATTTGTGCACTTCTTGCTTGAGAGTCCCTTTTAAGAAAGAAAATAAAGGAAAAGAGAAAAGGTAAAATGTCAGTTTTATAGAATTTAAGACAGAACAACAAAATGAAAATGGGTAGGGAAATTGCTTCTCAAACTACAGATTCTTTTTTTTTCCCAGATAACAGAAGAGATAAATAACAGTTGAAATAACAACTAAAAGAAAAGAGAGGAGCAGGAGGTCATGGGGGAACTATTAAACACTTACTGTTTTAAACTGCTAGACTGTAGACTTCCTTTAAATTTAAGAAAGAGAGAAGACATCAAGTCTTAATTCCTATTAAGAAGCCAAAGTATCTTGAGTTCACAACAAAAAATTATTTATAGAGAACTTCAGAGACCCACACTGAGGCATTCAGCAGAGTCCTGATTAAACTGTCTGTGTGAAGAAACTATACAACCCTGGGAAAACCCTCAGGAAAGAATTTGAGCAGAAAGTACACAACCAGACCTTACCCAAAACATTGCAACAGTTAGAGGGTAGATCTGCATAATTCAGGAGGTATATATTTAAAAAAAACTACTTTGTTTTTCCAGTAATAGTTTTATGATTGTCAGAAATAATTCCTTAATATAAGAGTGATAGCATGGGACTTAATACTCTGTTATTAATACTTAATACTCTGCTTAATACTCTTAATATTCATTAAGCAGTCTCCAGCACTGCATGTGGTTCTCTGACTATTGCAGCAAGTGATATCTAAGCATAAAGATAGATGTAATCTCTGAAAATTCCAAGTGTGGCCCAAAAATAAAAAAATAAAACCCCAATTTTAAAAAGAACAATTTCTGAGACTGGAGCTATAACACAGTGGTAAGGCATTTGCCTTGTACATGGCTGACCTAGGACAGACCTCAGTTTGATCCCTCCAAAGTCCCATAATGTCCCCCGAGGCAGGAGCAATTTCTGATGTCATAGCCAGGACTAACCCCTGAGTGTCACGGGGTATGGCCCAAAAAACAAACAAACAAATAAAAAACAACAAAAAAGGACAATTTCTATTTCTTTAGCAACAGATCATCATATTTATTGTTAATTTTTATAATGAGTTCTTGAACAAGAAAAGGAAAAATGCCTGCAACTTTTACGACACTGAAAACAAAGATAGCACCTTGAATACAGAATTAAAGAAAATTTCCCCCCAAATTCCTTACATATGCATTCATCAGTCATTCTATACAAAAGTCACCTTTATTGGATTTACCTTGTTGGTTCTCAAATCTGGCAGAAAATAAAAATCATGGAATTTTTAAGAGCCTAATGACACATTCCTTCTCACAAGGATTCTGACTTGTTGGTCTAGAGTAGAACATGGGAACTGGGATATTTTTAAATCTCTACAGGTAATTCTTACAGGAAGCCAGAGTTGGTATCCCTTCATTAACAATAGTACAAAAAAGAAGGGGGGTCAGGTGGTCTTGGTGGTTACTGGCACTGTTAGGCCTGAACAATACAATTGGTACAATACAAAGGTAGGGTTCTTGCCTTGCATGTGGCTGACGTGGGTTTCATCACCAACTCTATATATGACCCCTAAACCCTGTCAGGAATGATTCCTGCCAAAGAGTAAGTTCAGAGTATCTGCCCCAAACAATTCCTGACCCAAATGCAGGCAGGGAATGGTGGATGAGAGGAAAGAGGGCATCAGAGAGGGTGAACAGAAAACAGGGGACATTGGTGGTGGGAAATGTATACTGCTAAAAGTTGTATGTTATATGACTGTAACTCAATCATGAGCAATTTTATCTGTAGAAAATAATTACTATGAACAGCATTGTAATCACAGTGTTAAAATTTAAAATATACAGTTAACTGAAAAAAATCTTTTTCTGCCCTGTAAGTACTACTAATCAATATAGCAGTTTCAAGTTGTAATTAGTAAAATTCATCACTAAAATTAATGTTTTGTGTGCTTAGATATCCATAGATTTTCACAGGATCATTTTCAGAAAGTCTTGGCATAATATTTTGTGTGATATTCATAAGAAATTTAAAATTGCCAGATGGACACTTCAAGGAATTAGATACAATGAGAAGTCCTAATTCAATAGAACCAGATTGGTTCTAACAAAATAGAAAACTCAGCTGGTTCTCCATTCCAATATCACAGGAAACAGTTGGAGAAGTTTTGAAAAATATTTTCCAATATCTGATGATACTTCAAAGGGAAAAAAGAGCATGCTTCTGCAATCTTTGTGGAGAAAATAATATGACAGTAATCGCTTTCCTCAATTTCAAACTGTACTGCAAAGCAGTAGTCTTAAAACAGCATAGTATGGGAATAAAGATAGACCCTCCATTCAGTGGAATAGACTTAAATACCATGAGATGGGTATATGACCAATTAGCCTTTTATAAAGGAGAAAGAAATATGAAGTGGAGTAACAATAGCCTTTTCAAAAACTAGTATTGGAAAAATGAGTTAGCTACATGCAAAACCAAACAAAACAAAACCCATCTCAGTCCTCTTTGTAATGCCATGCACAAATTAAAATAGATTTAGACTTTGATAATCAGACCCTAATCCATAATGTATATAAAGGAAATTTTTGGAAGAATGCTCTATGACAGTGAAGCAAAAGACATATTCAAGGATCAACCACACTGACCAAGCAGTGGAATCAAAGATAAACAAATGGGGCTACATTAAAATAAGAATTTCAAAGGAAAAGATGACTAGTAATTTCAATGATGTAATTATTTAACCAAAACTCATGTGCTAACATATATAAGACATATATATACATATATATATATATATATATATATATATATATATATATATATATGAGAGAAGTGGTGGATAGGAGACATAAAGCCTTCAACATTGAGAAAGTTTTGTCTCAACAGGTTACGTATTCAGGGTCTGTAAAGACACTAAGCACCAGAGTGCTGCATGTGCTCATTGACTCTGTCATTAATCATCTCAATGACCCAGATGGGTCTTTCTCTCAGGATTACACTGTCTCCAAAACTTCTATTCTCTGAATGTTGACATTTGCCAAATGAGGCAGACAGGCAGGTAGGTAAGAGTCCCCCATGTCAACAAATTTTTGGAAGTAATAGCAATTAATCTAAAAAACTAGCCTAATAGCTACTGTAGTGACCAAGGCTTAATAAGATCTTTAACTGGAACCAGAACAGATCCAGAGTAGACTGAACACCCACTTTCAATTTCAGCAGGAATGAAGTCCGAGGAAGGAATGTCAAGAGACAAGACTTTCAACTACCCCTGGCAACTGCCTTGAACTCCTGTTCAAGGAGGAAAAACCCACATGGAGCAGGTTGAGAGAAACCTTACATAAACTAACTTGAAACAAAAGAAATGTACACATGTGATCCTTGGGCCATGCATATGTTGCCCACATGTACATGTGGTTTGGATCTCCCCTTTTGAGATGTAGATTTTGGTACTTTAATGCTAATTTCTCTCCACCTTTGGAGAATCCTATGTTCTATCTTAAAAGTTATTCTATCTCTTTTTTATCATCTTTATCATCTTCCTCCATATTTTAGAATAAAGCTTGTTTTTTTTTTTTACTTAACTTCTTGTCTCTCTCTAAATTTGTTTCTGTGAAGGGAAGACAATGAACTTGAAAGGCCTGGGTAAGAGCTAGTACTGACTCGCCTAAAAAGTAATCCCTTATAATTCATAGAGACAAAAGAGAGAAGAGCTGGAAGGTCCAGCTCATGACATGAAGCTCACCACAAAGAGTGATGAATGCAGTTAGAGAAATAACTATATTGAGAACTATCATGACAAAGTAAATGAATGAGGGAAGTAGAAAACCTGTCTAGAGTACAGACAGGTGTGGGACGGGGAGTAGGGAGATTTTGGACATTGGTGATGGGAATGTTGCACTGGTGAAGGGGAGTGTTCTTTAATGACTGAAACCCAACTACAATCATAATTGTAATCAATGTGCTTAAATAAAGACATTAATAAAAAGAAAGAAATGATAAAACATTTTCCACCACAGAATATTCTTTCTCAGACTTACTAGAAATGGCTGTTACTTCATTTCCACCCAAAATTAAATGACCTTCATGGTGATACAAACTACTTAATAAAACTGGTATAAATATTTAGTTTTAAAAAAAAAGAGGAATCCCTGTTCCAGTCTGAGTCCACAGCTCCACAAGAAATCAAGTGGCAGGAACAACTTCCATGCCAGGCAGATCAAGTGGACATCAGGTGTGGTTTGACATCTGCCTACTGGGACTTGCAGGACTTGAGTTGTGTGTTGTGCAGGGGCTTATTTAAGCTTTATTTGGTCCTAGATCTCCTAGCCATTTCCTATTCATGGAGGTGGAGAGAAAGCAGCAGATTCCCTTCTTGGGCTGTTGCTTCTCTCCTCCCCATTTCGTATAAGTCACCTGGAGACCTCCACTGGTATCACCAAAGGAAAGAATAAGGAAAGGAACATTACCTTGAGACTAAAAAATAAATTTTCTGGCAAAAGTTAGAATATACAGTAATTCAAGATTAATAAAATAGTACCACATTCTTAGAAACAGACTAGGATTTGTCTCAGTCCTTGAGCAATACTCATGAGAGGTACTTAGGCTTAGATCTTCCTGGATACCTATACTGTTTTTGTTATATCAGATATTTTAGGGGAGGGTCTAGAAAAATAATTTTGGTTGGGGGAGGGCCACTTCTGGCTGTGCACAGGGATTACTCCTGGTTCTAGTTCTGCATTCAGGAATCATTCCTGGTATTCTCACTGGACCATATGGAATGCAAGGGATTGAAGCCAGGTCAGCCATATGCAAGCAAATGTCTCACCCACTGTGCTGTCTCTCTGGCCCCTGAAGCTAGGATTTTTATTAGTTTAATAGAATTACTATAATATCTAATTATAGAACCTGTACTACTTGTTTATGAAACATAAAGTACATCTCTGAGTATATCCTGCCCTACCGAGTGGGAGCTTTATTACAGATGAGGTGTAAGCATTCAGTCTTTAATGATGATGAAAAACTGCCTGCAATTCAATCCTTCCACTTGAGATTTAGAAGCTTCTTGCAATAATTAACAGGAGAGCCTCTTGACTTAGTGAGATTCATCCTCTTGGAAATTTGGGAAGCTGCCTGAAAAATACTGCAGCTTTTTGCCCAAGGAGAGGATTACATCCTGATCCTGGAGAGAGATCCTCTGGCTTGTCCTTTGAAGTGACTGTTTCTCTGCAGGTATCAAGTAGCTCCCTTCTTGCAATTGGCTTTCAGATTGGTAGCTCTGTGCTAAGCACTTGGTGACCTTTCTCCATGGGGTCTTTGGGAAATTTTACATGGTAAGCTCTTAAAAAAATAACAGTGATCAGAAATGGTTTCTTAAAAAAGGTAAATATAAAATAGGCTTCTTAGGGTTCCCATTCCTAGCTTCAACTTTTTTTAAGGGAATGTTTACTCAAGCAAGTCCTCCTAAACATTTATTTTCCTTCTCTCTTATATTAAGAGAGAATGCTACCCATTCTCCCTGTAACATAGGGATCATATAAGCACAATGTTTTCCTTACATGGTTAATTTTTCTGAACTTTTCTCTGTGAGGAATTGTTCAACCAGGAAGTATGTTCTCTTCCTAGACCCCTCTGTCACAGTTTAGGACTCTAGAATCAGTCATTTATCTAAAAATCTCTTTTTCTAAATTTTTCCTCTCTTCTGCGGGGTGAGCTGGGTTACATTTTCTATTTTGGCTTTGGTTTTAGGGTCACAGTTGGAGATACTCTCCTGGTACATTTTCAGGGTTTCTCCTAGCAATGTTTCAGGGACCCCATGATGCTGGAGATTTAATTTAAGATGTTCTTGTTGCAAAATATCCATATTAGCAATCCGAACTATCTTCCAAGACCTCTCTATAACAGTTTCTTTAATTACCTGTCAGTTGGGAAAAGTAAATAACAGTCCTGTCTGTTTCTCTCTGTAGCTAGAACTTTAGATAGATCATATTTAATGGTAATGCCTGTTAGTGTTTTGCATGCAGAGTAGAATAAAAAGTCTTGCAAGGCCACCAAACCAGGAGCTTCTTTTATCTCAGTTGCCACATTTTAAAGTTAACACTTTTGGTTGTATTACTTTACTTAGCTATTTGTGTCGATGTTGTTTGTTGATTTCTATCAGAACTTATGTAATTATGCAGGGCAGACCTAAGACCACACACATACAAAGAACTTTTTCTATACTTGAATCATATGCCTGAACTCTGGTTAGTAGTTTCTTTTCATTATATTAAGGTTTGTTCTTCCTGCCTTCCAAGTTTTTTGAAACTTATTTATAATAAGTAAATTTTATTGTTTATTATATTGAAGATATTTAGTGGTTCTTCTCTACCTTCAGACAGAATAATTAATAAATAATTCAAACATTATTTTACTAATAAAAATGAAGTTCAGGTCCTTGCACTATAATGTTAACTAAGCTACTTCCCCTCTCTAAAAACTAGTTTCCTCTTCATTAAAAAACAGCAATAAAAATGTTCTAACCCAGAAATGCTGTGATTACAGCTTGAATTAATGCTATCAGAAGAATAGTTGGCAAGTGATAGGAAATCTATAAACTTCAGGATCATGAAGATAACAAGTAAAACGGCAGAGCTGTTGATAAGGGAGAAATCAATGTGCTAGGAGATTGCAAGTTTGAATCCCACATGAAAATAACAAGAGGAACACTTTCTAGAAAAATAAGAGAAGAGAGCAGAAAATTACCCAAGCAATCTCTATAATCAGATTGATGTAGACCCCCATTCACATGTGAATGCACACCCACACTGTAAAAATTATTTTTCCAACCAACATGCATGCGCATAAATACATATATGGGTTCACCTCCTCATATGTATAAACACATTGAGTACACAGACATTCTTTCACATATACTCATCTATCATCCATATATATTATGTAATATATAAAATGTATAGTTAGAAAGCTATTAATGGTGAAGCCTTATTAACTCTTTGAACCTATATAGATGACTGCTTAAAGAGGCATCATTCTGCTTCTACCACAGTTCCAGATACAGTCATTCTCTTAACTACACTTTGGACTGGACCTTCTAAACAAGATTCTCTTCCTGCTGTGGTCATGTGGCTTCTGTGGTATTTTATCTTTTAATTTGTCAAAACACTAAAGTTCAGCCTAGTGGATGTGACAACCAACTCCCATTGGAACATTGTGGTTGTTTTCGATGACTAATTCATTGCTAAAAATTTATCAGAATGAGCAAGCATTAGAGCAAGGTCATTGTGATACATTCAATAAGATATATGTCTGTGGTGAATTTTGTCAAGGCAAAATAAAGAGAACTTCCACGCAGAATGATTTTCTCTTTGTCCTGTCTTAGAAATAAGCTATAATTCTCTGATTTGCCACATTACTTACTTTCTCAACCATGATATCATATCTTCACCTCTGCTTATAATTAAAGAGAACAATCTTTGTGCTGCAAGGACACCCTAGGACATAAAATGATACTTGTAAGCAGTTAGAAGACTTCTGGTATAAAATCCTGATACCAAAAAGAATAGTAATCAGAAGAGAAATAAAGAAGTAAAGCAATGATGAGAAAGATTTAAAGGAGTAGAAGGAATAGAAAAGGAAGAAGGATAATGAGAAAACAAAACCTCATCTTTTAAGACTTCCCACCTCATCAAGTGATAGTAAATGTATAGTCCTGTGCCAAGCCACAAAATGGTTATCTGTCTGTCCAGATACCATTTGTTCACATAGTCAAAAACTAATCTTTTTTGTTTGTTTTTGTTTTTTTGTTTTGTTTTGTTTTGGGTCGTGCCCGGCAGTTCTCAGGGGTCACTCCGGGCTCTATGCTCAGAAATCGTGTCTGGCAGGCTCGGGTGATCATATGTGATGCCAGAATTCAAACCACCATCCTTCTGCATACAAGGCAAACTCCCTCCCTTCATGCTATCTCTCCGGCCCCTCAAAAATTAGTCTTACTGAAACTGGAGCAATAGTACAGTGGGTAGGGTGCTTGCTTTGCATGCGGCTGGCCTTGGTTTGATCCCTGGCTTCTTACAATAGCACCTATGAGTAATTCCTGTATGTAGAAATAGGAATAGCCCATAGGCAATGTTGCGAGTGAACCCTACTCCCCCCAAAAAAGCAACAAATATTAATCTTACTTCCAGATATTTCAATTGTACATAGCAGAAAGGAGGAGAACTGATTCATGCTCAGAAACACTTGCTAATCCAAAATAAGAATAAATAGGGCCCCCGGGAGATAGCATGGAGGTAAGGCGTTTGCCTTTCATGCAAAAGGTCATCGGTTCGAATCCCGGTGCCCCATATGGTCCCCCGTGCCTGCCAGGAGCAATTTCTGAGCATGGAGCTAGGAGTAACCCCTGAGCACTGCCGGGTGTGACCCAAAAACCAAAAAAAAAAAAAAAAAAAAAAAAAAAGAATAAATAGGGCCGACGAGATAGCATGGAGGTAGCACATTTGCCTTGCATGAAGAAGGATGGTGGTTTGAATCCCGGCATCCCATATGGTCCCCCGAGCCTGCCAGGAGCGATTTCTGAACATAGGGACAGGAGTAACCCCTGAGCGCTGCTAGATGTGACCTAAAAACAACAAACAAAAAGGAATAAGGGTAAATAAAAGTCACACAAACATAGTTTTATCATATAGGAAGTGCTTATGTGCAATGAATTCCCAAAGTAAAGTGTTAAGTTTCCCTTTTCACTGACAAGTCTTACTGAGGTATGTGATTATAAGTTGTGATTGCTCCCGGACTGCAATACTTCTCAACTACTTTGGCATGAGAATTAGCTCTAAAAATCAAGAAAAGGCCTAGCACTTCGTTAATGTAACAAAGCCTAAGTAGATGCCTTTTCAGGCTGTTTTGAAGTCGGTCTCACCACGGTAAGGCTGGAAACAGATTCTCTGTGCCTGGAGAGATATATGCAGAGAAGCCAAATTCAATCCTTATAGTATCAAATGATTCCATAATCTATTGGTAAATCAAAGACATCAAAGCAAAACATATTTTAAGCACTAAAATTTTCCCTGTACATTAGAAGTACAGAACTAGAGGCCTGAAAAGAAAACCATGTGCAAAAACAGTATGTGATTATATAAGATGTAATCTTAAGAGTGGTGATGTCAAATATGTCTCTTGTCCAAGTGAAAAATAGGAAGGCTCAGGAGAAGACAAGCATAACTAGAGCTGAGTTGTGTGCTGAAAACAACTAAACCAGGCTATCATATCCTAAAATTTTCTAAAAATATTTAGATTGAAATAATAAATGTATCAATAGAGAAAGTTAAATCTGACTAAGATGTCAGTTACATACTACACTCTGAGGACACAATATAATAATACAGGAAGAAACTGCTGCTATATAATATAATTGGAAATTATTTGCAAACCCACAATATAACAAGAAAAAAACTGAAGGCAGAATTAGGCTTATGGAATCATACTGTTGCTTTTTTGATCTAGCCTTCCTCTGAGCTAGCAGACTGCCTAACCATGTAATTATGTGGTAAGCAGAGGAAAAACATCCTTCAATTTAGTCCCTTATTCAGTATAAAATGACTGTAAATTAATGTAGTGGCCTCTTTTCTATACTTGTTTTCATAATCCTATATCATTACTGTTTTATCTTTAAGGCCTGTGCTTTATTGTTTTCTATAGATATCATATTTATTAACTAGCTCATTCATTGATTGATTTAAAAACATTCAACATATACTATGCAGTAGGCATTGCTGCCTGGAACAACCAGGTTAACTCACTAAATAATTCCTTGACCCCTTCTTGACCATGACTGATAGCACCAAGTGATACAATTGAAATCAATTTAGTCCATTCTTTCATAGGCTTCCAGTAATTTGTGTCTTATAAAATTTAACTAATTTATATTTTACTTCCACTGATCTTACTGTGAACTTGGAAATGGAAACACTTGTTTAGTTAGCAGATGAGGATTAAAAATGTAAGTATAAAGCACTATGAAGATGTGATGAATTTGGGTCAGCCCTTATGCTTTAAATAAAAGCTTAAGAAGAGGAAGAGGGATTAAAGATGGACCTGCCCAACCAGCAAAAAACCCAGCAACCTCCTCCCACAGCCACCATCTTCCCAGCAGAAAAATGACCCAACTCCTTTACCAAACTCTATCCAAATAAGAAGAAGAAGAAAGAACGAAAGAAAGAAAGAAAGAAGAAGAGAGAAAGAAAAAAGAAAGAAGAGAGAAAGAAAAATAAAGAAGGAAGGAAGAACAAGGAGAAAAAAGAAAAGGAGGAAGAAGAAAAAGAAATCAGAATAAGAAACTTATTTTCTTTAAGTTGATACTTCTATGTCATTCTTAAAAAGATCAATCAGATTCCCCTTTCTGCATGAGCAGCAGCCCAGACTGATATACTTTTGTGGAATCCTCTAAAAGGGTAGATACAGAGTCTTCTTTCTGTAGGAATCACAGCAGTCCAGAGCCACACCCTCCACCCTTTAAGAGAAATGGCCCAGATCTGCGACTTAAATTTATCAAACTGCCAAGCCACCAAATTTATTTCAGATCTATAAATCCTGACTGTGCAGCCACAAGTGTGCATGCAACACCTCAAAATGTTATAGTAGTATTAGTTCAGTAGTACCACAAGAAAATTACATAGCAATCTATCAAGCTCAGTGAACCTAACAGTAACACAGAAAGTTCAACTAACAACAATTAGAGCCCAGTAAATCCATAGAGTGAGTAATACCAGGAAGAAATATAATCATTTCAAGTTGGCCCATGTTGATCTAATTTTTGATAATTCTATTTGTCTTTATGCTATAACAAACAATATGGTAAATTTATTTGTGCCTGCAAGGAGGCAGGCTATGGTGGTGGGTGAGAAATTGGGGACACATTGGTGGTAAGATTGGCGTCTGGACATGATATTAGGAACAACTTGGTAAAGCACAATGTAAAAATAAAAAAATTAATCTTTTTATTTAAAAAAGATGAATTTAATATTTAAAGATGGCAGAAGCCAAATAATCTTGAGACCACCCAGAGAAAGAGAGTATCTCGATTTAGAACAACTTTATAACTTCTAGTACTAGACCCATTTACACAGTGTATTTAGTCCTTTAATTTCTTAGTTTCACTACAGCATCATAACCAAAATTCTTGAGCCAGATTAAGTGGCCTATGCTTCTCGCTACTAAGTAACTCTGACTATAAAATTACCTGATAGGGGTTAGAGTTTTAGCACAGTGGGTAGAGTGTTTGCTTTGCATGCAGCTGCAAGAAGGTTTAAACCCAGCATCCATACGGTCCCCCAAGCCTACCAGAGTACAGAGCCAGGAGTAACTCCAGAGCACCACTGGGTGTGGCTCAAAAATAAAAAATTAAAAAAATTAAATCTAATTACATGTTATACAGAAAAATGTGGCTGAATCCAAGAAAATCTGAAGAGGCACTTTGGTGCAGGGTAATTAGAAGGCTACATTCATATTCTTAGCAGTTAGCCAATATCAAATTTATTTTATTTGGTTTGGTGGCCATTCCTCGCTGTGTACACAGTTTACTCCTAGCTTTGTACTTAGGAATTATTCCTGAAAGTGCTCAAGTAATCATATACACTGCTAGGAACAGACCTGGCTTGGTTGTGAACAAGGAAAATATCTTACTCTATGCACTATATATCTCTATTGAATTTCTAAAGTGTTTCATTCTGACCCATAGTAGGAGCAAATGCAAACTATCAATTTGCATAAAAATTGAATTTGAGGGGCCCGGGAGATAGCATGGAGGTAAGGCGCTTGCCTTTCATGCAAAAGGTCATTGGTTCGAATCCCGGTGCCCCATATGGTCCCCCGTGCCTGCCAGGAGCAATTTCTGAGCATGGAGCCAGGAGTCACCCCTGAGCACTGCCCGGTGTGACCCAAAATCCAAAAAAAAAAAAAAAAAAAGAAATTGAATTTGATAGCCCAGTAGGTTGGTAGTTTTAAATTTATAGTACATACCAATTTATGGGTCACCCATAAATATGAAAAATTATTACAAAATCCTAAGACCCTAGGAATGTAGCATTGGATATTTAAATACTCTTTTACACCATTTCCATGGGAGCTCTGTCATTAAATACTTTGAGTTTGAGTGTGTTCTTTTGTCTTGCTGAATATTTATTGTTTGTTTTTAGTACATATAGATCAATAAAAATATCCCAAATTAAATAACTCTGTAATATTTAATGTCATTTTCAATTCAAAGAGAAGTATAATTATGTCTAAAAAAATTGGATAGAAGGAACATTCCCCAAAGTAACAAAAACCATTTTCAACAAGTCTGCAATATGGAGAGCAGCATTCTCAATAGTGAAAAACTGAAAGCCTTCTCTTTTAGATCAGGTACAAAACAAGGATGTCCACTTTTTTTCACTATTGTTCAATATAATCTTGGAACTCTCCACTACAGTTATAAGATAAGGAAAATAAATCACAGGGATTCAAATTGGAAAAGGAGATGTTAAAGTATCTGCATTTGCAGATGACATTATAATATACATAGACAATCTTAAAGACTACACTAACCATTTCCCAGAAACAATAAACTAGTAAAGCAAAATAACTGACTACCAAAATAAACACAAAACTCTATGGCATTATGTATCCTAATGATCTAAAAAAATGTTAGATTATTTAAAACACACCCCACAAACATTAAATACCTAATTATCTATAACGAATGTGAAAGATATACATTGATAATTCTAATTTTCTATTGAAAGAAATAGAAGAGGACATCAGAAAATGGAAGATATTCTACTGTCATGGATGGAATAATTAGAATTGTGAAAAAAATGATCATCCTATTCAAAGCATTATACAATATTGAATGTAATTTTCATCAAAATCTTAATGATATTCTTTTAAGACTTAGAACAAATTCAACTAACATTTAAATTAAATTGTAATCTCCCTAAATAGACAAAATATATTATTCTGAGGGAAAAAAAGTTGAGAGGTATCATTTATCTGACTTTCAATTATATTAAAATATGGTACTTCTTGGGACTGGAGAGATAGGGTCGGAGAATAGGGCATTGGTCTTGCATGTGGCCAACCCGGAAGGGACCCGGTTCAATTCCTGACATCCCATATGGTCCCTCAGCCTGCAAGGGGTGATTTCTGAGTGCAGTGGCAGGAGTAACTCCTGAACACTGCTGGGTGTGGCCCAAAGACCAATCAGTCAGTCAGTCAATATAAATAAGGGCCAGAGTGATACTGCAGCATTAGGGTATTTGCCTTGCACTCGGCTGACCCAGAACAGATCGTGGGTTGATCCCCCGGAGTCCCATATGATTCCCCAAGCCAGGAACAATTTCTGAGTGCATAGCCAGGAGTAACTGCTGGGCATCACAGAGTGTGGATCAAAAACCAATAATATATATATGTAGTATATATATAGTTTAAAGTTATATATATATATATATATATATAGTTTAAAAAATAAAATAAAACATGACTAGTTTTCAATAGAATAGAATTGAGTACCTGAAAATAAATTCTCAGATATTTGAACAGTTAATCTACGTTAATGTAGCAGAGCACATAAAGTGAACATAGAAATCTTTTTCAGCATTAAGTAAACATTAAGTAAGATAACTACATGAAAGAAAATAAATGGAGGTGGGGAAAAGCATTTAAATATGTATTCTACATTTGGGCACTGTCCATTTACCCCTGAACCAGGGATACTATTTACAAAACAACAACAGTTGTGTTCTACATCACCTGAAAGCAATCCTCTACCAGGGAAGACCCTACCACTGCTCTGGCATAGACCTATTCAACAGAAACTTCCTTTTAACACCCAAAGGACTTAACAACAATGACCTTCTTTCAGGACTGAGCTTTCTGCATCACACTCTAATTATGAGTGAAACTAAAGGATCCTCCGCATCATCCTGACTTTGATGTAGGATATGGACATATTCCAGGATCCTTAACTATAGAAACCTGACACCAACAACAGTGACTGTGTGAAAAATAAAAGTGTATTGGTACTACAAACAATGACTTGAATTGGACAATCTAATATGCCTGGAGCCTAGAGTTGGCCTTATGCCAAAAAACTTCAGCAGTAGGGTCTCCTTATTTAGGCCAAAGCTTTTCCTTTCCATGTTCCCTATATTTTGCTGGGCCTATGCAAACAATTGTCACACTAACACCATCTTGGCTGTGCTCCTTTGACTCATCCTTAATGAAATAATGTATTGTGATCAACTGTGTCAACAATATACTATAGCCTTTAATGTTAAAGGAGTTACATAAATTTTGTGGCTTTAGATTGCTTTGTGTACTGCTAAGAAATGTTATAATGTACTACAATCTGAGAACTTGAGGGACAAAGAAATGTGCATGTGTTTTGTTTTATTTTTCTTAATGTTTTCATTGGCTGAAAATTCAAAATTAAGGTGTCAGCAAGGGGATTTCTTTTGAGAATTCTGTTTATGGGTGATTGCCTTCCCACTGTCACTTCACATTGTCCTTTCTTTGCATCTTTGTCTTCAAATAAAGATAGGAAAAAAATCTTTTAATAAAGTGTAAAAACCGTAGCTTAAAAAAATATATAGAACCCCTAATAATGGAGATCCTTGCACATGGTAAATGTAGGTTCAAAAAAAAAAAAGAAGAAGAAATATGTATTCTACATTATACAAAATATAATTCAAGGTTGATCAGAGGAGAATCCATAAACTTCTAAAAAAATATTTTATAAGTGGGGCAAGAGTGATACTGCAGAAGGTAAGGAGCTTGCTTTTCATGCAGATGACGGTCATTTGCATCATCCCA
Source organism: Crocidura indochinensis (assembly GCA_004027635.1). Lineage (NCBI taxonomy): Eukaryota > Metazoa > Chordata > Mammalia > Eulipotyphla > Soricidae > Crocidura > Crocidura indochinensis. The sequence continues at coordinate 21,373 of PVKC010011397.1, forward strand.
TATGGTCCCCCAAGTCCAAAAGGAGTAATATCTAAGCAGAGTCAAGAGTAATACCTGAGGGGCTGGAGAGATAGCATGGAGGTAAGGTGTTTGCCTTGCATGCAGAGGATCGGTTGTTTGAATCCCTGCAAACCATATGGTCCCCCGAGACTGCCAGGAGCGATCTCTGAGCCCAGAGCCAGGAATAACCCCTGTGCGCTGATGGGTGTGACCCAAAAACCAAAAAACAAAGCAAAACAAAAACTTAACACCTGAGCACTGCCAGATGTGTCTCCAAAACAAAACAAAAACATTATAGGAAGAAATATTCAGGTTATGGATTTCAAAGTTGTTTTCAATAATTCTACTGACTAAGGTAACAAAAACAAAAAAAATCAAATGAGACCCCATCAAATTAAAAAGATCCTATCTAACAAAAGAAACTTGGGAAAAATAAAATGATGACCTACCAAATAGAAAAAATATTGCACATATGCACCTGATTAATATTAACATATTTGGCTTAATTATTCAAATTTTGGTTTAATTATTCAAAATTTGGTTTGATATTCAAAATATACCAAGTAATCATGAAGCTAGCATGATATCTTTAAGAAGGGTAGGTCAGGGGCCAGATGCTTCTGCCTTGCCCCACTAGCCTAGGACGGACCAAGGTTTAATCTCTGGCATCCCATATGGTCTCCCAAGCTAGGAGTGATTTCTGAGCACATAACCAGGAATAACTCCTGAGTGTCACCAGGTGTGGCCCCCAAAAACAAAACAAAACAAAACAAAGAATAATAACCCAATGATTCTACTTCTTGGCACCTACCCCAATAAGGACAAAAATATTCATTCAAAAGATTTGTGCACTCATATGTTCATACAGTGCTTAGTACAATAGCCAGTATATATATATATATGTATATATATCTCCAATGGTACATAAATGGATGAAAAATTGTAATTTATATGCACAATAAACTACTATTATAGCAATAAGAAAAAAAATCCTTTATTTCACGCAAACTTATATGAAACTGGGTGGCATAATGTTGAGCAAGTAAATCAGAGGAAAAAATGAATGAATACTGGATAATCTCATTTATCTGTGTTATACAGAGAACTAAGAAAAGGGAATAAAAGGTATCAAATGACAATAAACCCTTGGCTCTAAATTTTAAAATTAAGAATGACAAATAAAGGAGGAGGTTGTGAGGGTTTGGAATGATGAAGTGGACCGGATAATAGGACAATGAGCAGTTTCCCAAGATTATGGAGTGACATAATAGGAGGGAACCTTGAGATGTTGGTAAAAGGACACTGACACTAATTCTGATTGTGGTGTTAAAACATGAATGTCTGAACATCTATTTTATTATATATTTTGTTTTGTTTTGGTTTGGTTTGTTTTGGGGCCACATCCGGCCGTGCTCAGAGGTTAGTCCTGGCTATCTGCTCAGAAAAAGCTCCTAGCAGGCACGGGGGACCATGTAGGACACCAGGATTTGAACCAACCACCTTAGGTCCTGGGTTGTCTGGTTGCAAGGCAAACACCACTGTGCTATCTCTCCGGCCCCTTTATTATATATTTTAGTCGGGTGAATACAGTTATTTTATCTTACCACCACTTAATTTCCCAAGACTGTCCCCATATGCCCTTATGTTATTTCCTGTCTATCTCATCATTTCTGCCCATTCTCTCCCCCCAAACCTCATGTATCTAGTCTATAAACTAGTGTCCAGGATTTATTATCAACTGACATTGTCTGTGACCTTGATTTTCTACCTATACACCGAAAATGATAAAAATGAGTGAGATTATCCAATATTTTTACTTTTCCATCAGACTTATTTCACTCAATATGATACACACAGTTCATCCAAGTTGCTTCAAACTGATTATTTTGTTATATCACTCGATGCTACATAGCATGTCATTGTGTCATTGTGTGTGTGGCTGTATATAGATGTACACATATATGTATTACAGTTTAACAGTATTGTAACTCATAGTATCTAAATGAACATTAAAAATAAGTATAGGAAAATAAAATTAAATAACAAAGCCATGCCTTCAACTTATTTAATATATTTATTATACACATATTTTTATTCAAAACACTGAAGAACTCAATATTGAAGAATAGAAGGTCAGCTCAACTAAGAAATGGGAAAAATGAAAAAAGGCAGAAATATTAATATAAAAATAGACACATGAACATTTAAAATGTTTGTAATCACATAAAAATTAATTATAATCAAGGCATTTTGTTCCATATGTTTGTAAAAGTTTGGTGTGTTTGTAGGTTTTGTCTTGTGTTAAAGTATTCCCTACAGTTCTTTTAAGTTTGAATTTGAGTCTGTAAAGTTCCTGACCTGTAGTTTATACGTGAATCTGTGTATCCTACCTATAAACCTGAAATGGTTGGGCAACATATTCTTGGTGAGGTGCTCATTTCTTTTACTTTTTTTCACTATGTTGTTCATTTCGTTTATTTTTTTTCACTATGTCCCACTAGTGACTTTGACCTTGTGATAAATCTGACTAAAATTTTTAAGGATCTTTTTTTGTATGTTATTTCCCTTTTTGATCTTGCTTCAGAATTCCAAATTTATTTGTGTATTTTATCATCATGACTAGGATGTGCCTTTGCGTGCTTTTATTTGGCTTTTAGTTGATAATATTTAGACATCCAGGATGTGTGTACATGTACTCTTCAGCTCTGGGAACTTCTTTTTTTTTAATTATCTTTATTTAAACACCATGATTGCAATATGATTGTAGTAGTATGATTAGTCATGTAAAGAACACCCCCCTTCACCTGTGCAAGATTCTCACTACCAATTCCCCAAATCTCCCTCCTCCCCACCCCACCCACACCTATACTCGAGACAGGCTATTTCCCTCATTCATTCACATTGTTATGCTATTTTTCAGTGTAGTTATTTCTCTAGCTGTACTCATCACTCTATGTGGTGAGCTTCATGTCATGAGCTGCACCTACATGTGTAAATGGGGGAAATAATTGTTGGGACAGAGGCAGTACAAGATTAGAAATGAGCTTTGTAGGGCAGTATCAAGGTCACAATACAAGATGGATATTATACATATATAAACTATATGCACATAATACTATCAATATATATTGTACTAATGGGGGCACTAGCCCCCTCATGGTTTTTGAAATGGAGACCAAGGACAGAAAGTTTCCAGTGACTTCCCAACATAAACCAGTGCTGCAACGGCCCACCCTCCTCCCAAAGCGCATTCCCATTAGTGTAGGGAGAGGTAGGGGGAAAGCCTGATGACACCTATAGAGTCTACCTGGACCTGGGCCCAGGAAAGGCCTGGAGTCCCGGGGAGAAAGAAGGGGATGACTGGGGGCCTGTCAAGCCTCCCATCACTCCCTAGGCTAGGAAGAAAGCCTCCCCAAACCCCATACCTGGCAAGAGCTGGC
>PVKC010011398.1:5000-24628 GCA_004027635.1 Crocidura indochinensis
CTTATTAAAGTTTTTCCACTCACAATCACTTTTTCCCAGTAAATGCAACACTTGTAAGCAATGCCAGAAACACCTCCCCCTCATCATGTTATTGGCTTTGAATAAATTTTTCATCTTGACATGTTCACAAATCTTTGAATGTTGCCAATTTTTATGACCGTGATACTCAGTTTAAGAAGTTTTATTCTGGGGCCGGAGAGATAGCACAGCGGTGTTTGCCTTGCAAGCAGCCAATCTAGGACCTAAGGTGGCTGGTTCGAATCCTGGTGCCCCATATAGTCCCCCCTGCCTGCCAGGAGCTATTTCTGAACAGATAGCCAGGAGTAACCCCTGAGCGCCACCAGGTGTGTTCGCCCCCCCCCCCCAAAAAAAAAAAGAAGTTTGATTCTAAGTTATATGTCCTATGTCATACTTATGTCTTGTAAGAGTCCACATTCACATTGCTATTAAGTCCATTTTTACAGATATCTTGAGATAACTTAGTCAGGTGCTAAAGCTGGTTGGTATTTTAATCAAGGTTTTAGGAACTACAACATAATATTCTATATATTGTAGCTGTTATTTCTTCTTGAGGCATCTAATCTTCAATGATTCAAACTACGAAATGTTTTTTTTTTGTTTGTTTGTTTGTTTTTGGGTCATACCCGGCAGTGCTCAGGGGTTACTCCTGGTTCCATGCTCAGAAATTGCTCCTGGCAGGCACAGGGGACCATATGGGGCACCGGGATTCGAACCGATGACCTTTTGCATGAAAGGCAAATGTCTTACCTCCATGCTATCTCCCAGGCCCCAGTACGAAATGTTTTATATTTATTTTTATAAAGCCAAAACTGATGAGAAAGAAACCTAAGGCATGATTTATACTTTATAGAGCTCTAAATTGTAGAAATAAGTTGCAGGAATTTGATGCAACTCTTTCCATACCTTCCCAGATATAGCCAGAGTGATAGAATAGTCCTTCACACCCCCCTTGCATTTGACCCCCCCCAGATGTTAACTCCATGATGTTAACACAATTCATGATCATCACAGTCATTAGAAATTTTTTTTTTTGGTTTTTGGGTCACACCGGCAGTGCTCAGGGGTTACTCCTGGCTCCATGCTCAGAAATTGCTCCTGGCAGGCACGGGGGACCATATGGGGCACTGGGATTCGAACCGATGACCTTTTGCATGAAAGGCAAACACCTTACCTCCATGCTATCTCCGGGGCCCCAAGTCATTAGAAATTTTAAAGATGTTCCAATGTATTTTGAATATGATGGTGAAAACACTCTACTTATCACTCAGGAAGTCTTCCACATAAACAATGATTATTATCCAACTAGCATCTATACATACTTCTTCAAGTAACATAATCCAAGTTTTGCTCTGGAACCCTCCCATCTCTAACTCCTAAACCATCCACATGCTCCTGAAGAGTCCATACTCCAGTCTCCAACAGGCAATGGAGGTCTTGTAGAGGGAATGGATGAGGTAGCAGTCAAAAGCCACCTTCTCCAAATTAAGCAACTGATTCTGAGATGGATTTCTAATCTAGTCAGACAAAATAGGCTTTTCCTGAGAGAAAAGGAGGAATGTGTCATGTTTCCCATGGATCTGCCAATATTAAGGAGAATCTAAAGTGTTCAAGATCATCAGAACGAGCCTGAGATAAAGCTAACATAACAAGAGATAGAATTGAGGCATAGCAAGGAACCAAGTCCTTAGTACGTCAGTTGAACCCATGTAACTCCCAAAGCTTCCCAATGAAGAGACAACTATATGTTCCTCCATAAAAACTCTTTTGCTAAATAAGTAATTTATAATTATGTATTTTTCATTTTAAACTAAAATAATATGGATCGTTAGAGCTACAAACATACAAATTTATTAAGAGTAGTAGAAAAATGGAATTGATTATGTATAGTCTTCTACAAAGTCCATCTACATTTTTTCTTTTCTTGGGGACCATCTGTGATGCCAGGAATTGAGTCAAGATCAGACACATGTATTATTGATTTAGTTCCAACTTGCTTTCTTTTTTAAAAAAAATTTTGTTTTAAAGATATTTTTGTCATTTTAAAACTCTTTTGTTTTGTTCTGGTTTTTTGGGGGGGAGTCAAACCCAGCTGTGCTCAGGGCTTATTCCTCATCTTTTGATTCACTGAAAAGGCTCCCTAGCATTGGGAATACTTTCTAAATATAGAGTGACTAATATTTGCATCAAAAAACTAAGAAAGGACTAAATTAACTCCTCTAAACTCCAACAATGCAAAATATAGTAATAATAACTTTAGCAGTCAGCAGGATTATACTCTTTCTATGTCTTTAATTTTATATCAATCAAGAGCAAGTCATGTTTACAACTTTATTTTAATGTGGTGGATTTGGTTATTTTCATTTATCATTGTTTAGCTCATTGTTTTTCAACCATTGGTCCACAGATCGCTGCTAGGTATAGAAAAGGTAAAAGTTACTTCCTTGGCTCAACGTAATGGTCCATGGACCACTAAGCAGGACAGATGCCAGTACAGAGGTATTAAAAGTTTGAAGAAGAAGCCAGAGCTCTGGTGCAAGCAGTAGGGCATTTGCCTTACACACAGCTAACCTAGGATGGACCATGGTTTGATCCCCAGGCATCCTATGTGGTCCCCCAAGCCAGGAGAGATTTCTGAGCACATTGCCAGGAGTAAGCCCTGAGCGTTACTGGGTGTGTCCCCCCCCAAAAAAAAAAGTTTAAAGAAAGACTTACTTGGATAACATGGTTACAATAGTATTAATTCTATTATGGCTTTGATTAACAAAGTTATTGTACCATTATGACTATCAAAGTACCCAGATCCTGTGTCACTAACCTTAGGTGTCAACATCTTCCTTCCCTCCTCCCCACATATTAGTACAATTTTTGCTTGTTTTCTGGGGATAATCCTGTATCTGTGCTCAAGGATCACTCCCAATAGTGCTCAGGGAGCCATGGAATATTATGGATAGAACCCAGGCCTTCTACATTTGCAAAGCATGTACTCAGCCAACTGAGCTATCTCTCCAAACTTGTACAATTTAAATTGAGCCAAAAGTACATTAATTAATTTATTAAACCCTAAGCAACTGATTTGAGAAAAGCTAAGTCTAAAATCTAAGAACGTTTCTTTCTCACGTAAACAAACATTTTGAGTAAAAGCATTTGTTCCGGTATTCAATTCAGTGTTCTTCCTATCTTTCACTTTCCCTTGTTTCACTCAGGTACTGGGCTCTGCAAGGGAAGGAATGAAAGTACAAAACACTTGTTTTTTATTTGTATACGCAAACCCTTCACTGACAATGGCTTGGATATTTCACATTAACCTACACCAACTTATTATAAATGCTTGAGCCAGTATTTGCCATGAAGAAAGTCATTCAGAAAATTTTATTTCTAGATTTTCTTAACAAAACAGAAAATCCAGAAACACTGAGAACACCTCTTTCATAAATAGCTTCTCTCATATAAATCCCAAAGTAAATAACAGTCTCCCATCTGTAATATGCCGGATCATATCCCTTCATGCCAACCATGAATCTCCTCCATTCCTAATCAGCCTCTGTAGGCATTTGAGTTGGCAAATCTTGGCTGAAAACTACTAAAAAAGTATATCGGGGGTCCTGAAAGTATAGGAAAAGAGAGATCAACACTAGAGGAAATTCCTCTAATATTGATATGAAAATGAATAAATTCTCTCAGGATGAAGGAAGTTCAAAAGATGAGGGGAAAGTGATGGAGGTGCATTCTCTCAGTGAGTGCCACACCTACTCACTGGCTCTGACTGGTAGTGTTCTAGAAAAACAGAAGGAGTTCATCAAGAAATGGCTGTATCATTCTCTGTTCTAAGAGAATGTTTGTTCCAGCTATGGCACGAAAGTTACAGAGTGGAAATCAGGTCCAGGGACTGAGTGCATAGAGCTCTCCATAACACAGGCCCACTGGAAGCTTCCCCAGAGACAGACAGAGCTCAGGATAAGGTTGAATATCCAGGACCATTGCTAATATGGGAATTTCGGGTTGTTGTTGTCATTGTTGTTGTTGTTGTTGTTGTTTGTAATAGAAGTGTACTTTTAAAGAAGAGGTAAGTGTAATATTTGTTGAGCACATAGGATAAAGAACAATATCATTTCCAAACCCGCCAGGGGCTCATAAGCATACCATTATCAACCCAATTCTTTTCTCCATTTTGCTCTGGAGTTTTTCATACCTATGGTAGGTTTTCTCAGAGGACCACATTCTACTTTGCACTGGGATTGTAACTGCTGTGACCTTGAACCACTGAGGTTAGGTATTCTACTTTGCACTGGGATTGTAACTGCTGTGACCTTGAACCACTGAGGTTAGGTTTATAGTATCCTTAGCTTAGTTCCTGGATGTTTAAGAGTCTCTCTCTGTCTCTCTGTCTCTGTCTCTCTCTCTCTCTCTCTCTCTCTCACACACACACACACACACACACACACACACACACACACACACACACACAGATGAATTCCAGTGGATCACTTCTTAACTGATAACAGAGTTTAGCTCAGAAAATTGTGCAGAACAGGATGACAAGAAATTCCCTGATTGTCTCTCCAGTACTGAAAGAAAAAGCACAACATTTGCTGGGTTCTCAGAAGGCAAGAATTCCACAATCATTAGAAGTACCAGCTTCAGAGTTATACAAACCAAGTTTAAATCTTTGTCCTGTCATTAGTCTTAACTCTCTCTTTTCTCTCTTTCTTTCTCTCTCTTTCTCTCTCTCACATACACAGGCAACCCCAGTTTTTTCAAAAGAACAGTGCATATCTCATAGTCTTCTTAGAAAGACACAACAAGATAATGCATAAAAAGTGTCTAGTTCAATGCTGATCCGTGTAAGAACTCAAGGAAGTGTGTGTTATTAATATAATGACTATTATTATTCAGGAAATCAGTCCAGACCCCCTGGGAATTCAGAACCTGAATAATGAAACCAGTCAGACAATTCTGTCCAGTGATTTAATGCACTGAAAATACCTTAAAGATGTCAGCTTTTGCAAGATCCAAAATAAACATTTATTTGTCCTTCACTCATCTTATAAGAGAACCAGAGTTTCCCTGATAGGGAAATGGGAGCCAAAACATGGAGGGCCTATAAGAAAGACATTTCCAGTGGTGGAGGGAGGGGGAGGATCCTGCAAGTGGTCATTAAGAAATGTCTGCCTTGCTAGTGTCATGCTATGATTCCCAGTTGATCCCTAGCATCAACTCACTTGCTGGAGTGTTATCTGAGCAGTTCTGCTCTTTTGGAATCTTGGGTGCCACAGAAGAATGTACCATTACTGACACACTGCAACCAAAGTGAGTGCAAGCATCAAAGCTAAACTATGAAAATGATCTTCAGCAAGCACCCCAATCAAATGTGTGCAGCCTCTGTCATTATGGAAACAACAACAAAGAGAAGGGAGAATTTTTCGATTTAATTTTTAAAAATGGAAGACCAAGGAGATAGCTTGGTGCTCAGGGGTGCATGCCTTATGTACAAAGATTCCATTGTGATCTTCAGAACCCCAGAGTGTGGGCCTAGTGGCCCGAGCTCTGGCAGGCCTCAGCAGCATCACATTACTGACACCCTCAGGCCCTGTTAGTATTGTAAGGAGTAATGCCTGGGCCTCTTGAGCAGTGTTTGGGAGCTTCCCTCCACCCAACAATAAAGGAACAGAAATCCAGCATTGTCAGCTATTCCAGAGAACAGGAAGACAGAAAGCAGAAAGCTCAACTAGTAGAGCCAAATGGTCAGGACCACCTGACAGAAATTCTCTTCCATCTCTGCAGTCTCTTGTAGCAGAGGTCCCCTCTTATTGCATAATTCTCTAAGAGTGATGCTCCTGTTGATCTTAAACTTCCCAGTCATCACATTTAGCTCAAGTTCTCTATCCACTACCTCTCTATTCTCAAGTCTTTAAGGAGCTAAAAGTTCTCTTCTCTAGAGACTCAGCTTTTTTCTAACTAACCTTAAAATATTAATTGATTCTGAAATATTAGGAGTAGATGGAGGTTCTCACTTTGGATCGCACATCTGTGTGTGATTTTCAAAGGCAAACACAAAGCACATGGCTGAAGTCAAAAGGTCAGGTTTGAAATGGGGGATGTACCTCAATAAGAAAGTGCATCTTCATAGGGAATAGGTTCTGGGATTCAACCAGGGCACCCACATAATAGATGCATGAATGATTAATATTTTGTACAAAGTAGATAGGCCTGCCTGAAACTGGCTCAATTCTAAATAGAAAAGTGCCATAAACATGACCAAGCTTTTGTTTCCCAAGTGAGAGTAGTGCTGCTTCATCCTGTCACTCACTCCCCTTAGCTTTCTAGGTGGGAATGGTATCCTACTTTCTCATCCCATCCTCACCCATCAGCACACTGAGTCCTGAGTACAGAAACCACCAAGAATCCAGAGTCAGAGTAGTTTATAGAAAGAATTCAGGACCATTCTTAGGAGAGAACCATTCTCTCTGGTCCTCCCATAACATCCAAACATCTGTGAAAAGGTAGTGTGTCCCTTTAAAGTAGCATATACTTTTCCCGGGACCATAAAGAAAGACTATCCTAAGCTTTGTCTTAGGATCTGTACAAAAGTCAAGATCTCTAATTACAGAAGACTGACTTTGACAACCACGACTGTGCAGAACTTTTCCTGGGACTATAAAGAAAGACCTTGGGTTTTGACAACTAACATGTCTGGAGCCTGTAGTCGTTCTTATGACAGTATGCTTTATGAATAGAGAGTCCTTGTATCTCTTAGGTCAAGGGAATTTTTTCTAATTTCCCCAATATTTACTGCATCTATGCCCCCCCAAAAAAACTTGCCACATCTGACCCCTTTTTATTTCTTCTTTTAATTTTATTTATAGCTTCTAGTTAGGGGCTTCCACCATTTTCATAGAACCTTAGAACATGAATCATTTTTTTCTGCATCATATTTCTATGACTTCCTACAAATTGAGAAAAGAAAAAAATGTCAGTGGGACCCAGGGGCCAAGTGGTCTCAGGAGCATTAAGTGTGTGTGGGGGGTTGGGGGGAGTCAGATCTAAATACCCAAGCCAAAGTCAACGACAAAAGAATCAAGAGACCCAAACTATAACAAGCTGGACCTGTTACACTAGCAGTCCTGAGGGATAAGGGTGGAGGTGTGGGATCCATGCTGAAAACTATGGTGGGGGGAGATCAACATGTGTCTGAAATACAACTGTGAAGGACTTGTAATTCACATTGGTCTCAATAAAAAAAAAATTTAAATAGCATCTTAACTCCTTGAATGAATTTCTCTCATTAGAAAGCCATCTTGGTCTGCATGGGCCCTTGATATCTAAGGACTACCTCAAAAATCCCACTTCAGCACTGGGCAAAGGGGAGAGTCCTTTATCTCTCCAGGAATGTCATTTATTCAAAGATTCTGAGTTATCATCTCAGTAAAATCCTCCAATCATGGCCCATCTCTATCTCCCTAGGAGACATCTTGAGGTAAATTCAACATACAACTCTCCCTAATCCCTGGATTATCCCCCCAAAGAATCCACTCTAGGTTAACAACAGTGAGGCTTTTTTAGAAGATTTCAAAGAAAAGCTAGCAAATGAGAAGACATGTGATATGACCTCTGGCCAACTATCCACCAGATCCACCAAACTTTTCAATCTCCTAATTTAGGCCCCAACACTGGTTATCCCCACCTAGCCTGGTTTGGGCAGTTACAAAACTAAGTTAATTGAATACAGACTAAATATAAACATATAAAACACAGCGCTTATTTCTATCACTACCAAGTTAAGTATTTTGTGTAGAGAAAAGACTCAGATTTGATCATCGGGGGAAAATGATCACAATAAAAGAATATTAGGGACAAACATTGAAAATACTTTGATTTAAAATTATTTAACTTATTTACCAGATTTCTTTTCAATTGGTGATCCAACTTTTTAAATAGAATTCATAGATTATTATACATTATAATGTATCTGGCACAAGAGAATCAAGGAATTATAATAGCAGATATTTGGCCCAAAACAAAAACCTTGGCCAGACATCAAATGATGAGTAAAATGAACACATACTTTAGCATATTAAGTTAAAACAAAGCTTATAAATATTTTATCAAACTCCTGATTTAACCTTTTTCTTTTAGTAAAACCTTTCAGCCTATCCAGATAAAGAATTTCTACTGATTTGTAAAGTTGACATGGACCCTCCTGTCCCCGTGTTCCTTTCTCAGTGACCCTGTTAGGTGGGTTCTTTACTTTCCTCTACGATGCCACCTTAGTTGTCCCTAAAAGTTCAGATATTTTCCTCTCCATCATAAATATTCCAGAACTCTCCAAGTTTTCATCAGAAACACTCCTCAACAGGAAAATGATGAGCAGCCAGCAGTTATGCCAGGCCTACAGTTTAAAGTTCTTTCATCTATTCACACTTCATTCATAGGAGACAGACAGCATTCATTCCTCAGAAGAAAAGTATGATTGATGCACAAAAAGACTAATGTGTCCCATAGATTCAGAGCTAATAGGTGACAGGCACAACCCAGAATCAAGTTCTTATGCATGGTCACATGGCAGGCTGCCCACCTAACTGCTCAACCCTGCTCTGTAAAAGGCAGTTCAGTTCAAAACCAGGCACAGCAACTCCAAGACATAGAACACATTGATTGCGCATATGTTTTGTCTGCATATGGCTACTAGCGTAGGCTAGGAGTTGGTTAGTGTTGGAGAAAGCCACCTAGTGCCTGGTTTTCATAGGGCCTAAAAGAGAAGCAGACACAGAACGGGCTATAATAAACATAACAAGCACAAGCAGTGTTTCAATATTCTTTTATATTCAATATTCAATATTCTTCAATATTCTATTCTTCAATACTCTAGCCAGCCAGACTCACATGCAGGTTTGAAAGACATACACAGAGCTTCATGGATAAACAACAGCTCAGAAAATTCACAGACCCAAAACCAGCCTTAAAAGAAAAACTGAAAGGTCTAATTTAAGACAAGAGACACCAAGAGAGGGGGAGCGGTAGCACAGCAGTAAGGCATTTGCCTTGCACAAAGCCAATCCAGGACAGACGTCGGTTTGATCCCCAGCATTCCAAATGGCCCTCAAGCCAGGAACGATTTCTGAGTACATAGCCAAGAGTAACAGCTGAGCATCACAAGGTTCTTTGAAAAAAATCAACAAGCTAAATAAACCTCTAGAAAAACTCACAAAGAAAGGGAGAGAGAAAAACTTAATAAACCAGATTAGAAATGAAAAGGGAGACATCACTACAGATATTATAGAGATTCAAAAGGTAATCAAAAACTACTTTGAGGAACTCTATACCACAAAACATGAGAACCTGAAAGAAATGGATAAATTCTTGGACTCATAATCTTTCTTGATTGAACCAGGATTATCTAGCACATCTAAACAGACCCATCACTATTTATTATTAAAGTAGTAATTAAAGTATTAATCAATTAAAGTAGTAATCAAAAGTCTCCCCAAAAACAAAAGCTGAGGCCCAGATGGGTTCACTAACAAATTCTTTCAAACCTTCCAAGAGGAACAACTACCAATCCTTTTCAGGCTCTTTCATGACATTAAAGAAACAAACACTCCAGATAATTTTTATGAAGCTAACATCACCCTGATACCAAAACCAGACAGAGATGCTGCAAAAAAAGAAAACTACAGACCAATATCCCTGATGAACACAGATGCAAAGATCCTCAATGAAATCCTGGCAAATAGAATCCAACGCCTCATCAAAAAGGTCATATATCATGACCAAGTAGGGTTCATACAAGGAATGCAAGAATGGTTTAACACATGTAAATTAATCAACATGATACACCATATCAACAACATGAAAAACAAAAAATCATATGGTCATATTAGTAAATGCAGAGAAAGCATTCAATAAGGTCCAATACCCATTCTTTTTCTTATAATTTTTTTATTTTTAATTATAAGAACAAAGATGCAAAGAGGACAAGGTAAAGTTACAGTGGAAGGACAATCACCCATAAACAGAATTCACCTAAGTCCCTTTGCTGATATCTTAACTTTGAACTTTCAGCCAAAGAATATTAAGAAAAATAAAACAGAACCCATGTATAATTACTTTGTCCCTCACGTCCCCAGATTGTGATACGTATTTCCTAGCAGCATATCTAGCATTCTAAAGCCATAAAACTTATGTAACTCCTTAAATATTGAAGGCATAGTACTTCTTTACATTTCCATGCATATGCATATTAGTTTAAGTTAAGCTCAAAAGTGGGCCAACACCCATTCTTGATAAAAATGCTCAACAAGATGGGAATGGAAGGAACTTTTCTCAATATAATAAAGGCCATCCACCACAAGTCAATGGCAAATATTATTCTCAATGTAAATAAACTAAACCCCTCTAAACCAGGGGTCCTCAAACTTTTTAAACAGGGGCCCAGTTCACTGTCCCTCAGACCATTGGAGGGCCAGACTATAGTAAAAACAAAAAAATTATGAACAAATTCCTATGCACACTGCATACATCTTATTTTGATGTGAAGAAACAAAACGGGAACAAATACAATATGTGGTCCGCGGGCCATAGTTTGAGGATCACTGCTCTAAACAGTGGGCCTGCAGGCCACATATTGTATTTTTCCCATTTTGTTTCTTCACTTCAAAATAAAATATATGCAGTGTGCATAGGAATTATTCATAGTTTTTGTTTTTACTATAGTCCAGTCCTCCAACTGTCTGAGAGACAGTGAACTGGCTCCCTGTTTAAAAATTTTGAAGACCAAAAAAAAATTTTTTTGAAGACCACCGCTCTAAAATCTAGTACAAAACAAGGCTGCCCGCCTCTCACCTCACCTATTTAACATAGCAATTAGGCATAAAAGGGTATCAAGGGTATCCAGATAGGAAAGGAAGAAGTCAATCTCTCATTGTTTGCAGATGACATGATATTATATTTAAAAATAAACCCTAAAGACTACCAAAAAGCTTCTAGAAACAATAGATTCATAAAGTAAAGTGACAGGCTACAAAATAAACATGAAAAATATCAATGTTTTTTTCTAAATATCAGTCACTTCTATTTTTCTAATCTTTATTTTCTAAGTATCTTTATTTAATTACCATGATTATAGACATGTTTGTAGTTTGGTTTCAGTTATAAAAAAGAATACATAACCCTCTTCAGCCATGCATGCCCCCTGTCACCCTCCTCTCCCATACCCTGCTTATATTAAAGATAGGCATTTTACTTCTCTCACTCACTACCATTGTCATGATAGTTATTAGTGTAGTTATTTCTCTAAGTAAACTTGCCACTCTTTATGTTAAGCTGGTCCTTCCAGCCCTCATCTCTATTGTCTCTGGGTATTATTTCAATAATGTTCTTATTTTTTTTTTAATCTCACAGATAAGTGAGACTGTTCTCTGTCTCTCTCCCTCTGGCTTATTTCACTCAGCATAATAGTTTCCATGTCTATCCATGTGTAGGAAAATTTCATGACTTCATTTTTCCTGACAGCTGCATAGTCCATTGTGTATAGGTCCCACTGTTTCTTTAGCCACTCATTTGTTATTGGGCATCTGGGTTGTTTTCAGATTCTTGCTATTATAAAATGTGCTTCAATAAATATAGATGTGCAGAAGGTATTTTTGGATTGTGTTCCTGTGTTCCTAGGGTATATCCCTAGGAGTGATATAGCTGGATCATATGGTAGCTCAATTTCCAGTTTTTTGAGGCACCTCCATATATTTTCCAAAAAGTCTGGACTAGACAACAATTCCACCAGAAGTGAATGAGAGATTCTTTCTCCCCACATACCCACCAGCACTGATTGTTCTTGTTCTTTGTGATGTGTACAGTCTCTGTGCCATAAGATGGTATCTCATTGTTGTTGTGAAATTTGCATAGCCCTGATGATTAGTGATGTGGAGCATTTTTTCATGTGCCTTTTGGCCATCTGTATTTGTTCTTTGAGAAAGTGTATGTCATTTTCTCCCCCATTTTTAGATGGGCTTACTTATATTTTTCTTGGTAAGTTCTGTCAGTACCTTGTCTATCTTAGATAGCCCCTTATCTGATAGGTATTGGGTGAATAGTTTCTCCCATTCTGTGGGTGGCCTTTGAATTCTAGTCATTATTTCCTTTGAGGTGCAGCAACTTCTCAGTTTAAATTAGTCTCATTTATTTATCTCTGCTTCCACTTGTTTGGATAGTGATGTTTCCTCCTGGAAGATGCAGGTATTCTAAGAGAGAAACAAAAAGCAGTTTCTACAACAAAAAGAATTGAAATTCCAGGAACATTGTGCCTCTTTCACAAGTATATATGATTTCTCTGAATTCTGGTGGATTCATGACCTGCTCCTCTTCTTTAGATGATGGAATACTAAAAATGAAGGCTCAACCAACTCCATCCACACAGAACATAAAAACAAACCAACTATGACTGATTTGACATATGTACTTGACTTTAAACAGATGAATTTCAGCAAAGAAACAAACACATTTTCTTTGAAATACTTCAAAAATATACACTAATCTTCCTTCTATAAAACAAATAACCAAGCCATTGATAATTCATTTGGGATTGATTACATAGCCAAGATTCCACACCCACCTCTTAGCAGTCTTCTCAATATTTGAGTCTAAACAATAACCTAAAATTACCTGAACAGCCACCTGAATAATGTCATGTCCATGTCTAGACCCAACATTTAAATTGTCTGGATTTCAGATCACAAGTTCTCATCCCAGGAAATTCTTCAGACCTGAGAAGACCAGATGTCTCATCATGACTTGAACACTGCCAGAGGGAAAAAAGCATAATGTCCAGTTTCGATTTGTATTTCAGAGACAACGAGTAACTCTTTAGTGTTGATACATCCTAAGAAATATTTATTGTCTATCTGCAATTCAGAAATAATCTGTGTTTCCTACATTTTTATTCCCAAAATCTGGCAACCTTATCCTAGAAAACTAATTAATAATGATAGTAGAAGTTGTCAGAGTAGTAGTGACTAAAAATTATTGAATGCTTCCTTATGTTATTTATCATGATGATTTATGGATGCAGTAGTCAGGAAGTGGAGAAGTGAAATTGATAGCCAATGCCATAGTTAGCCATGGATCCAAATATCCCAAAATTCAGGTAGAAAGGAAAGGATAGAGGGGTGAGAGATACATGTCTTTACAGCAAGTAGGGCATTTGCCCTGTGTATGGCTGATTCAGGTTTGATCCCCACAATCCCCTGAGCATTTCCAGGAGTAATCCCTAAGTACAGTGCCTGGAGTAAGCCTTGAACACAGACAGGTGTCACAAAAAAGAAAAAATTGGGGGGGGGAGGGCAGGAGAGAGCATGGAGGTAAGGCCTTTCATGCAAAAGGTCATCGGTTCGAATCCCGGTGCCCCATATGGTCCCCAGTGCCTGCCAGAAGCAATTTCTGAGCATGGAGCCAGGAGTAACCCCTGAGCACTGCCGGGTGTGACCCAAAAAACAAAACAAAAAAAAAGGCAAGGGGAGGTGAAGCACTATATCTGAAGGTGTCAAAGGCGGCCAAATTTTACACCTGCCTGCTCAATTTTTTCCCATCACCCTCAGACCTGACTGCCCTTCCACAGACTATAAAATGAGTGAAGCATAATTGGAAGCATGAGGCCCGTAGCTTGGCAAGTATCCTGCTTCCTGGACTTGACTCTCACTCCCCCACTTTTCTCATAGGCTTTATCACAGAGATTTTCTCTGAAGCCTTTCAGCCCACACAGTTGACATCAGCTGAAGTTCATTTGCTGCCTTAAACAGCTTCCTGTTCTCCGAAGCCTGTCATCATTTGCCTAACTTTTCTACAATATGTAATGGGACTTGTCTGGAGGATGCCAACAATCCTGACTTGCCTGCAACGGAGAGATTTCTAAGGCTGCAGCACTTTCAGAGCTGAAAATGTAGAAGTCCCCTAAATAAACAAGAGTTGGTCCTTCAACCTGTCCAAAATTAACCAGACACTTTCACCAATATTGTCCTCTTTGAGCCTCAACACAATGCTGGGGCAAGTCCATTTACAAGAAAAGAAAGTTTTCAGTATCTGCTAAGTGTGTTGCAGGGTAGACTGCAGGGCAGAGCCTGTCGGGTGAGCTTTACTCCAAAGAGAGACAGACCCAACAGACATTTAATGTTGAAGCTCCAGTCAGAACCCCTAAATCTGAATGCTTTCTCTAACCTTGGCTCATTTTTTTTGTTTATCAAAGCCCTCAAGTATTTTATCTAAGATACTAGATTGATATTAAAGCTTGCTGTCCCATTCTATAATGACTGAGATGAGCTATTTAAAGTGCCCAGCAAAATACCTGATGTTTGCTTACTCAATGACAGAAGCTGTCCTGAATAAGTTCTTAAAATAATTCTAGGGCTAGAGCAAAAGTACAGCAGGTAAGACATTTGTTTTGCATGTGGCCAACCTGGGTTTGATCTTCAGCATTTCATATGGTTCCCCTCCCCCAGCACCACCAGGAGTAACTCCTGAGTGCAGAGCCAGAAGTAAACCTTGAGCATTGCTGGGTGTGTGTGTGTGTGTGTGTGTGTGTGTGTGTGTGTGTGTGTGTGTCTGTGTGAGGGAGGGTGTGGGGAGGAGAAGGGAATCCTGTGCATTTTGACAACTCAGAGTTTGAAAAAAACTCCCAAATGTCCTTCTTAGCCCTCATAATTAGTAATCCATCTATCACCAAAGATTTTTTCCTGAATTTGATTAAAGATACATTTTCAATCTTTGACATTTACTGCAAGTCCCATTAAACATCTATTTAGCTGCATCTTTACAAGATCAAGGGAATCAAAGTTAGTTGGGACTATCACTTGGTTATTAATATCAAATCCTCCTTGATCCACTGAGTGACTCGGTGAGTATAGAGACCACATCTGCCTTACTTCTGACTTACTCAAGTGCCCCAGGGAATGCAGAGGGAGCAATAAATATTTATTGAACTCACTAACCAATCAATAGCAATTCCCCTATCATCAATCATTCCAGCTATACCCTATCTGAAATAAATCACTCCTCAGTCTTTCCTTGTACTCATTTTTAATCCTTATCCTGCTATTACTAGTTTTCCAAAATTTTCCATCAGAAAAAGCTATTAACCAATTCAGATACAAGAGGAAAATTATTCAGACTGAAAAAGTAAATGAAAGTGAAGTAGAAGGAATACCAAACCAGAATTAATAAGAACTCTAAGCCAGAATTGCCAGTAATGAGCTCTATGACTTTAGGAGGAAAATACTGTGAGAACATTTGTGTAGTCTTTATTATGGACTGATTCGATGTATTCGCTTTCTACAGACTTTTTTTTTTCAGTTAACTTCCCTGCCATGAAACCCGTTTTATTCTGATTTTAAGAGTAAAGAGCAAAAACTAAGGTAGTTCACCTGTTTTACCCCAATAATACTCATAAGTGAAGTTTAGATTTTAGCTCAGTGTTGTCTATTAACAAGACCACACTGATGATTATTCTCATTTTCTTTTTTTTTGGGGGGGGGGGGTTGGGCCATACCCAGTAAAGCTCAGGGGTTTCTCCTGGCTATTCGCTCAGAAGTCGCTCCTGGCAGGCACGGGGACCATATGGGGAACGGGGGGGATCGAACCGCGGTCCGTCTTAGGTTAGCGCAGGCAAGGCAGGCACCTTACCTCCAGCGCCACCCCGGCCCCCTATTCTCATTTTCTTAACACCAAGTTGCCTCCTTAAAATATGAGGTTGTAATAGAAAATTGTTCACCCAATCAGTCTCTAGATTATGAGGCCAACAAGCTTCCCTTGAGTCAAATCATGTCATCTCTTTAAATTCTAACTTCCCTCCAGATAAGAGGAGGAGGTTATGCCAAACAAAGCCTTTTACATCTTAAGTTGAGTCTGGGGCCAGTGTACTGAGGCTCTCTGGAAAATGAAGCTGCAGTTGAAGCCGTTGGAAAAAGCCGGCTGGTGTGTTCAAGCCCTCATCCTTCTAGGGATATCAATCTGCCTCATTAATATGCTAATCGCAAGGGAGGTTATGTGGAATTAATTCCATGTATCACTTCAAGTAAAGGCATCCAGGTAGGACCAAGACACGGGAGACCCAATACAGGAGAAATGAGCATGATTGCTTTGACATGGAGCACACTGTGACAGAGGTCGGGCAATGAGTTCTTCACATCTCTTAGTATTTTATTCATCTCAAACGGGCTACAGATGGAAAGCTCTTCTCCCCATTTCCTTCTGGTGCTGGCATTGTCCAATATATACACCACACTGCCAGGCAGCCTCCTTCATGCCTCCAGGAGTCCATCAGAAAGTAATCACCCTGACGCCTAGGGGCTAGAGAAATCTGCTGTTCTCAGAATCCACACCCAGGTTTAAAGGTTGGCTGACTTGAATAAATGAGGGCAAAGAAAGTTCCCTTTGGCTCTTTCACAATCTTGACTAATTGAACCATCTGGTGGAGGGCATCGTAATTTTAAATAAGCTATCAGCATATGTAGGATAAAGAGGACAGGCTGGTCCTGTTGGTGGGAGCTACCAAAGGAACTTAGTGTATGTGTTGAATGGACCTTGACATAGAAATTCTGAAATGAAAAAAATCATTCCACACCTGCCCTAGTCATAAAAACAAACAAAAAAACGCCTTGAAATTTTTCACATGTTAGAGCATCCCTTTCTCCTCATTTTAATGAAAACAAACCTAGCATATCAAGATGTTGGTCAATATTTCAGAAAGATAGTAAAGCCATAAGGCCTTGCATGTGGCCAAGCTGAGTTCAATCCTCAGTACCTCATATGATCCCAAGTAACCCAGAAGTGATTTCCTGAGTACAACTGGGCATGGCCAAAAAATTCCTAAATAAAAATAAAATGTAAGTTAGCTTCATGTCACAATGTTCAGGTGCCTTTTAAGGCACTCCGATCTTATCTATATGACTTGCACAAAAATAAATGAGTGAAAAACTAGCTTTGCCACAATGGCTGATTGTAAAAATTCCCAAGATATCTGTCATTCATACTGAGGGGATATGTATCTCTCTGCAAGTAGAAACTGTGTGTTCAGTGGATTTGCTTAAAGCTGGCCTGGAAGCAGGATAAATTGAAGGAGAAGGAGAAGGAGAACTGGAAAGAGGGAGAATCTAAGGGCTATCTATGACTTGATCTCAGGCAAATTCCCATTGAATATAGGGTATTTGGAGAATATGTGAAGCATATTCTTCAACTTGTCTCAGAATTAGGCAAAATAGCTGGAATTTCAGAATTTGTAGGGTTCTATGTCTAAGTCAGAGATGGGGACAGAGCCTTGAGTGAAGTGAAGAATATATCCCTGCACAGATTAGTAGCAAATGACCTGGTATTGTATTTTTAAAAGCAAGTAAAGCTGTTACATGAAAATTGAACTGCTACTGGACAAGTACAAAACTACACTGCTTACAAGAATTTTCTCAAATACTATAGGAGAGGGCCACAGCATAAAATAGAGTGGAAGTAGGGGCCAGCCTGACTCCTGAGGAGCTCAGGTTCGCGGGAAGGTGACGGTCCTTTTCTCCTGCCGGCCCAGCGAGGAGGTCCCTGCAGCCTGGCTGGTTGGTGCCTTTGGCGGGTGCAGCCCCCTCCCTCCACCGTCCCCACTCCACCCACCCCGAGACCCCCCCATCCAGTTTCGAGGCCCCTTATTTATACTTTTGCACTTTGTCCAGGGGGGGGGGAGTTTTTCCTCCTCCCCCGAGGCGGAGGCCGGTTTTTGTTTTTTTACCGTGTCGTTTGTATGGATGTAAGACCTAGTCAATAATAAACAATCATTTGCTTAAAAAAAAAATAGAGTGGAAGCAAGCAAAATGATGAGAAGTAGAAGACATAAAGAGAAACCTAGGAGCTACATGTTGGGAAAAGCACATGAGATCCAAAAAACATGTTATGATGCTAACCTGCCTTCCCTTAGCATGCCTATTTCATTTCAGGAAATAACCCCAAGTTTCTCAAGAGTCAATATTCTACAGCATGAACAGCATAAATGAATTTGAACTCTCCCAGTCCAAATGCCTTTCTTTCCAGAGTTCAAGTTCTAGATTCTCTTAGGACGAGACTGGCCACCTTCTCTTACAAATGATCAGATAATGAGTATTTTCAGCTTTGCAGCCACCTGGTTTCCATTATTACCACTCAACTTGAAGCAATGAAAAGGCAGCCATAAACTATATAGAACTAAGTTCAGTTTTATCCAAAAAAAAATTTATGAGTAATGAGCTTTTTTTATACAATTACCCATGCCACAAAATTACATGGGAAATTATATAAATTTCTTTGACTTTTCTTCCCCAACTATTCAGAAACATTATATATATATATATATATATATATATATATATATATATATATATATATATATAATCAGGGCTAGAGCAATAGTACAGTGAATAAGGAACTTGCTTGCTCATATCCAACCCAGGTTTGATCCCTGGTATCCCACATGGTCCCCTGATCTCTCCAGTAGTAATCCCTGCGCAAAGAACCAGGAGCAAGCCATGAGCACCCCCAGGTATGTTCCAAAAATAAACAAACAAAAAATAGACATTCTCAATTCTTGAATTATACAACAAAACAGACGGTGCTTGGCCCAAGGGCCATGATGTGTAGACTCCTGCTCTCACAGGTTGCTGGCTAGAGAAGCAAGTCCTCCAACAGCCCCTCTCCATTTCATGTCTTATGCAGTATTATTCCTATGGCCCAGCTCATGTCTTACTGCTTCTCTGAAAAGAAAACAGAAGCAAGCATTGTTATTTCCTTCCATGGTGTTCCCTTAGGGACTTCAGAGATCTAATAGCCAAAGTAAACGCCTTTTGCCAATAATCCCACTTTCCATAATGGAATTTAATTATTTGCCCTGAAAAGCATTTAAGCTTTACTATCCAGAAAGAATCAAATAAATAAATAATAAAGGGGCACATTTTGATAGCACCTGTCTCAAAGATCTTAAAGGCACTGTCATGCCTGTTTTAATATTTTATGGTGTAGAAATGTGACTGTTACCAGGTCATAAAAATATACTGCCTTTTATACCAGGTCAAAATCTAGAGCCTAGCATCCTGAAGGGCGTGGAGATTCAGCCAAGCAAAGAGGATAAAGTTACCTTTTCTGAAATCTGAAGGGAGCTATTTAAAGATGATGGACAAGATAAATGCATATTGAGTTTTGTACTTTATTTTTATTCTCCTTCTGCATCTCAAAACAGAAGATGTCTGAGTCTGCCAGCAGCTGGTGCAACATTCATTATTTACCACTGAAAAGCCCAGAACCTTAGTGCCTGACCCTTCTTTATTGCTTAGGCCTATTCTGGGAAGAGCCCTGAGGCAGGCAGAAGCTTCCAGGGTCTATAAACATGTGGTTTCTATGCAAATACCCCAAATCTTCTCATATGTCCCATTATCCTATGTCCTGGAGAAGGCACTCTCGCAGGAACAGGCATGGAGAACAATCCCATCATGGGCCAGCCATAGTCAGCACTAGCAAGAGTGGTGTTTGATTTTCACAACAGTTCTGGCAAGTTGGGACCATTGTGTGTGTGTGTGTGTGTGTGTGTGTGTGTGTGTGTGTGTGTGTGTGTGTGTGTGTGT
>PVKC010011399.1:7149-24811 GCA_004027635.1 Crocidura indochinensis
ATTTTAATGATGTCAATACTCCAAATCCATGAGAAGGAGGTGTATTTTTCATTTCCTCATGTGTTCTTTTATTTTCTGAATGTTTTATATAGGTATCTTAGTTTTATAGTGATGTTGATTCCATGGTATTTGATTTTCTGATTTTTTAATCAATTGTTGAATTATTTTTCTAGTGTTTTGTTGAGGATCTTTGCATCTGTGTTTATCAAGGATACTGGCCTGTGAGTCTTGTGTCTCTATCTGCTTTTGTTATCATAGAAACTATTTGGGAGTGTTTCAGTTTTAATGTCCTAGAAGAGCTTGAAAAGAATTGGCAATAGATACTCTTCAAAGTCTTGAAACAATCCATCACACTGGGCATTTGTTTTAGGAAATATTTTTGATTACCATTTCAATTTCCTTGCTAAAGATATGCCTGTTTAGGTATTCCAAATCATTTTGGTTTAACATTGGTAGATTATAGGAGTTCCAAAATCTATTCATTTCTTCTAATTTCTCTCATTTTGTGGCATAAAGAGTCTCAAAATCTCTGTTTATTCTTTGAATTTCTGCATTAACATGACATGTCCCCCTTTAATTACTGCTTCAGTTTATTATAGTTCTCTATTTCTTTATTAGTCTTGTTAATTGATTTATAGATCTTGTTTATTAAAAACAACTGCTGCTTTCATTAATATGTTGGATTGTTTTTTGGATTTCCAATTAATTAATTTCTGCTCTAAGTTTTATTATTTCTCTCTGCCTACCCGCTTTTGGCTTTTTGTTATTTTCCAATTTCTTAGGCTGTGAAATTATGTTATTTATGTAACCCCATTCTTTTTTCCTGATTGATGCTTGGCAAAGCTATAAATTTTCCTCTTAATACTACTTTTACTGTGTCCCACAAATTCTGACAATTTATGTCCTCATTCTCTTTTGTTCCCAAGACACTCATGATTTCCTGTTTTATTTCCTTTCTGACCCACTGATTGTTCAGTAGGAGCTGTTTAATTTTCAGGTATTATTTCTCCATTTTTTGTTTGTAACTTACTTCTATTTTCAGTGTATAATAGTCTGAGAAGATAGTTGATAAATTTTGTATTCTCTTCATTTTGTGGAGGTATGTTTTGCCACTCAGAATGTAGTCTATCTTGGAGAATATTCCATTTGCAATGGAGAAAAATGTGTATTAGGTTTTTGCTGAATGAATAGCCCTACGTATATGTATGAAACCCCTATCTTCCATTTCTTTCTTCAAATCCATTATTTCCTTACTGTTAATCTATCATGAAATGGATTTCTTTGAATTCATTATTTCCTTACTGTTGATCTATCAAGAAATCATGGAGTGGTGTTGAAGTCTCCAACTACTATTAATGTCTTTCTTCAAGTCTATTAGCAGCTGTTTTAAGTATTTTACTGGTTTCTTATTGGGTGAATAATATTTAGGAGTGTGATTTCTTCCTGATATGCATATTTCTTGTTCATTAATAAATGATCCTCTTTATCTCTTATAACCCTTTTAACTCTCTCTGTCTCTTAAAACCTTTTTAATATGAGTCTGGACACCCCATCCTTTTAAGGATATTTGCTTGAAGGATTATCTTCCAAGCAAGGGTTGTGTCTGTGAGTCTGTGTTTGCTCTGACTGTTCAAATGCATTTCTTATAGGCAACATAATGTTGAATTCAATTTTCTGATACATTTTACACTCTTAATTATCTCTTAATTGGTGCATTTAGTTCATTGACATTGAAAGAGATTGTTGTCATAAAATTTTGTGCCACATTTTTGTATTATGTTGTGTTGTGGATTTTGTTTTACCTTCAAGTACCCCTTTCAGCTCTTCTTTTTAAGGATTGAAACAATAAAGTTTCTCAGCTGTTGCTTATCATCCCTTCAAGCCTGAAGAAAATCTGGCTGGTTGGAGTATTCCTGGTGAGACATTTATTTCCTTGATTTTTTTTCACTATATTCCCCTCTGCCTTTAGGCCTCGAGAGTTGCTGTAATAAATCTGCTGTAAACCTTAAGGACATTCCTTTGTATATAATTTTCTTTTTTGATATTTCTTCTTTCATGGTCTGTCTATGATTTTCATCATTTTGACTAGGATGTGCTTTGGGGTGTTTTTCTTTAAATTTTTTTCAGCCATCCAGGAAGTGGGTACATGCAGTCTTCAGCTCTGGTAATTTCTCAACAATTAAATCTTTGACTATTGCTTCTTCATAGGGATTTTTATGCTGACTCTCTGAAACATCAATGATTCTTATTTTCTTTCTATTTAAGTTATTCCGATGTCTATTTTTATCTGTGTATTTTTTGAGGATTTTCTTTTCATCTTCTGTTATTTGGCTGTTTTCTGCATCCTGGAGCTCACTAATTTGGCCCTCAGCTATTGCTACTCTGCTGGTGAAGCCTTCCAATAAATTTTTCATTTTGCATACCAAGTTTTTCAACTATGACTTTTTAAAATCTCTTTTCTTCTCCCATATCTTCCTGTGTTTTATTTGGCAGTCCACTTCATTGTTTATTTGAGTTCATTGAATATCCTCAATGGTTCAAGTATGAACTCCATTTCAGAGAGGTTATATAGGAGAAAAGTTCTTATTATTCTGCAGTCTTGACCCACAATGCATAGTGAGTTTTTGTGCTGCTTTACTATGTTTTCTTCAGTCATTTCAAGGTACTTCTTTCCAATATTGCTCTCAGTTTTCCCCACTGCCAGGGAGGTCTAGAAGAATTTATTTGGGCAAGAGATTATCTTGCTTTGGATGTGACCTCCCCTAAGTACATGGGCCAAGTTATTCTCACACAACCAGAAGCCACGACATAGTACCATGCCACACAGGTTTCCTATTTTTTTGGAACCAATGCCTATGCCTTAATTAATCTGACAATATAACTTAACATAACATTTCTGTTGTACCAAGTTAACAATACAAAAACACGGGGAAAATATTTTATAATGTCAGCATAATTTGATACAAAACCTGAATGATCATATGCTTTTAACCTTAAATCATTTAATTCAACAAATATAAATTCAAACTCTTATTTATTATGTTTTTTTGCCACACTCAGCAGTGCTCAGGGTTCATTCCTGGTTCTGTACTCAATGATCACCTCTGGTAGTACTTGGGGTACTATATGCAGCGTCAGGAATTAAACCCAGGTAGGCATGTGCAAATGCCCCACTGGCTGACTGTATTAGTGCTTTGGCCCCACGCTCAACTTTTAAAGAAAGATTATCTAAATTGACACAGTATCACCATAGGAGTGGTCTGGGTCTCCCAAAATATTGACAAAACACAGAAAATAATAAAAAACATATACAAATGGGGAGAATATACTATTTTGAGAAATTGGAAGGATCATAAAGAAAAATGTCAATTCTTTTACATTTATTAGAAAATAATTCAGGAGGGGCAGAAGTGATAGCACAGTGGTAGGGCAATTGCCTTGCACTCGACTGACCCAAGATAGGCCTGGGTTCAATCCCCAGTGTCCCATATGGTCCCCAGAGCCAGGAGCGATTTCTGAGTACATAGCCAGGAGTAGTCCCTGAGCATCACCAGTATGGCACAAAACAAAAACAAAATTCAAGGAATTCCCATAAGTTTTGATATTGTATGTATAAATTATTAAAATTATAAAATATATATTTTAAAAAGAACATTCAAATCTTAGAGAACATGAAGGAAGTATGGCATCCACCTAATAGTCTGTGAAGTTTAAACTTTGGAATGAATAAAGAAATACAAAATAGACAGTTTGTTAGCAGAAAATAATTTATTTACTTTCATATTCACTTTCTCCTCTTTTACCTAATTATTGTCTCAAGAGGCTCTGCAGTCTATAAGCGATTGTTATAGACACATTCATATTAATTTTGTTAATCCTATTTATGTCACATCTTTTATAATATCTAAAGTATTATGACCTACTTATAATGTGACATATATTAAATGTGCATTGAAATTTTATCAAATTAGTTATGGCTACATGACACCTCAGATTGTTCTCTACTCAAAACAAGATTTTACTTAATCTATAATTGGGGGGTGTTGGAGCTAACCCTATATGCTCCTGACTGTACTCAATGCCATTCCTGGTAGGATCACAGGGAATGCCAGAGACTGAATATAAGTCAAGGTAAGTCAAGTGGTTTACTCTCCGGAATATTTTCCCTGATTCCTATTTGTGAAATTTTTAGGGTGCTGGGGATATGATAGAGCATGAAAGTTGGTTCATTGATTATTCAATACTATGGAAAATCTAAATTTGGCTTTATTTTTATAGTATTTTTCATTCAATTTGTTTTCTTTTATTTGGAATTAGATTGAGAGTGATTTCATGTACCCCTTACAATTCATATTGATTTATACATTTACCCAAAATTATTTATATGCTTTATATGATCAACTGAGACTCTAAACTGAACAAGGAATAATATAAGTTTTAGAAATTTTAGAAAGAATGAGACACTAAAAAAACCAATAATTGAGAAATTATAAAAGAAAATAGTTCAAAAGCACAGCAGTGGCTAAAATAATTCTATCTTTAATCTTAGAGGACTATAGTAGGAAACTTCAAGGAACTTTATAGTAGACAGAGGTGGCATCAAATGTATTCATTTTTATACCAGAAACAAACAAAAAAACTTTAAACAAAAACCTTGATACCAGTTCTTTTTTTTTTTTTAATTTAAACACCTTGATTACATACATGAGTGTGTTAGGGTTTCAGTCATATAAAGAACAACACCCATCACCAGTGCAATGTTCCCATCACCATTGTCCCAAATCTCCCTCCTCCCCACCCAACCCCCGCCTGTACTCTAGACAGGCTCTCCATTTCCCTCATACGTTCTCATTTTTAGGACAGTTCAAAATGTAGTTATTTCTCTAACTAAATTCATCACTTTTTGTGGTGAGCTTCATGAGGTGAGCTGGAACTTCCAGCTCTTTTCCCAGTTCTAAGTAAGATGTTTAAATATTCAACCACAAGAGGGAGCCTTTGCCTGAGGCTATTCACTGCTGCGAATGGAAGTTTCTTATTGGATAAGGGACATGTTTTAATGATTTCCCTTAATTTCCTTTGTTACTTGTTCTTCATAATACTCTCCTCCAATAGTCTTTATAACCTGCATATTTTACTTCAAATGTGCAATTTCAGGGCATAGGCAATTCCTTTCCTTCTTAAATGCAGCTGTAAGAGCTGACCTGCATGAGAAGAGTAAGATGACTAATGGTTCAATTTTAAAAACCCAAATAAGTGTTTCTATAGCATAATAATAAGTTTAGCTATTATAAATAAGTATGAGATTTTAAATTTTATTCACTCTATTTATTAACAATTACTTCTAAGAATGCCCAGTGAAATTTGTCTGTTCCCCTCTCTCTTTAAAAAAATGACTTCATTTTATTTCCATTTTCACTAGTTTTTGTAGCTCTTACTTTCCTACTTCCCTCCTGAGTACCCTCATTTTGTATCACACTTCAGTAGAATGATAAAAATAAGAAAATATATCTTAGCTGGTGCTATACTGAAATAGAACTAGGTACCATCTGACTCTTTGGTACCTGTATCTAACACTAAAATACACTAAATAGGAAAAGATAATGTCGCACTATATACAAAAAGTATATAAACAAAATAACTATTATACAAAATATGAGGAATACACAAAACTCAATAAAAAAAACAGAATAGAATTGAATATATCTTTCACCAAAGAAAACATAGGTAGACAACAGGCACATAAAAATTTTTCATTCTCATATATTATCAGTTAAATGCAAATCTAAATGACACAACAATTACAATGGCCTGCATCAAAAAAATGTGTGGGAGGGAAGTGTTGGCAAGAGAGTTGAAAGAAAGAACCCCACTTACTTTGATTGGAATGTTAACAAAACATAAGTTGATCCTTGATGAAAAATTAGTATGAAAAAATAATCAAAAAATTATAAAATAGTGTCTAGAGAAAGGGTACAGAGGAGATAGGGTGGTTAATTTGCATGCCGTTTATATAGTGTTGGTGCTCTGCACTGCATAAAGTTTCTGGGCCCTAGCACAGTGCCAGGAGTAAGTCCAGAGCATGGCTGGGTGACACCCCCAATCTAAAATATAAGTAGAAAATAAATTTATCATTGGGTCCTGAAATCCCACTATTATAATTCAAATTGTAGAACACAAAAACAATAATTTAAAAGCTATATGCTCTATATTACTTACAATGCTACTTACAACTACCAAATCATAGAAAATTCCCAAGTGTTCAAAAACAAAGGAGTGAAGAATTAATGTGGTATTTGAACATCATGAAACACTAATCAACTACAAAAAAGATAAAAATAAATGAAGTGGAAATCCAAAAAAAATCGAAAGATTAGTGAAAGCAAAAGTTGGTTCTTTGAAAAAATAAACAAAATTGATAAGCCACTAGCAAAACTCAGAATCCAGTCATTATGACCCACCTGGACTTCTCAGAGTACCAATCCTGTTTTCTCTTTTCCACAGGATCCAGCAAGGCTCAGGAAGTATCCCGGTCTCAAAGAACAACACCACAAAGGGGGAAGAAACTGTGACTATGAAATGCAATTTAAAAGTCTTTTTATAATTATTATACTTTGTATTGGTACAAATATTCTCCCATCAAGGTATGTATCTCTTTTATTTATCAGGACAATGATAAGCCAAATTCAAGTTGAGGCTGCAACACTGTGATCTTTATGAAAGTAGAAAATATCATCAGTTCTAGAAAAAAAAAAAGAAAATATCATCAGTTTTCACATCACTTCCTTAAAAGTGGAAGATTCCGCAAAATACTTCTGTGCTCTTAGGGACCACAGTAATAGAAATTGCGGTGAACGTTAAACAAAAATCTTATAATTCCACTAAGGCATTCTCACTTTAAGTGCTCAAGAAAACTCTTATCAAAGATATGAAGAAGTCAAACACTTATTGAAACTATCCTTGTGATATCTTTCCTTGTGGGATCCAGAGTGATAGCATAGAGGGTAAGTCACTTGCCTTGTGCATGGCTTTAACCTGGGTTCATCCCACAAAGTCCTTGTAGCTCACCAGGAGTAATTCCTGTGTGCAGAGCCATGAGTAACTCCTGAGCATAGTTGGGTGTGGTCCCAAAACAAGACAAAACAAAACAAAATGTTGCAGTAAATGAATCTACTATGAGAAGCACATCACACTCTTATAGTTTGAATACTGATGCCCCCAAAAAACTCATAAATTTGAATTTTAATCCTTATAGGCAATGGTATTAAATATTTTGTTTGCAGGCAGAGAGATAGGGGGAGTGGCAAGGGAAAAATCAGAAACCTAAACCTGCCGAAGGGCTTGAAGACATTTAAAACAAAAGACTCACAGGAGCCTAAAAAAAAACACTGAAAAGCAGAATTCCAGGCTATCTGCCAGACTCCCTGAAAAATGAGGTGACTGAATCCCTAAACAGAGAGACTCTCTTGACAAAGATTACTACAGAATTCAAGAATGGAACACTGGAAGTTCAATATTTTTCCTCTGGAAAAGCCCCATTAACTCTTACTTGTGTAAAGAATTTGGGACTAAGGGGATTATGGAAAACAAACAGATTTAACCTTTTCTCAAAAGTCGCTCAGAGCTTTTCCATTCTGGATATAACCAGGTTCACTCTTGAGCATTTGTCTCTCTCACTCTTTATCACCCTTTATTTCCCAAATTAACTTGCCATACTTGACTTTCCACTCCTAAAATTCTTTTCTGTGAAGGAAAACAAGCAACTGGCTCTTTTTCTGTTATGAAAAGCAATTCCTCACACTCGTGTAGGTTGTATTAGGCTCCCCAATAAATCTAGTAGCAGAGATCATTTATTTCCCACCCTGAGCAGAATAGATGGAAAGTGCTACTTGACAACCACCTCATGCGACTGGTGAGACCTAAAGCACAGGTGCTGATAGTCCTCATCAGTCCTCTATTTCTCTATGCATTTCCCCAGGTGACCAGATACCAGAAACTCCCTTATCTCAAGGATTTTGATTCTCTCCTCCCCTACTTCATAGTAACAACCCAGCAAATCCCACACCTTTGCTGGTAGAAGACATGTCTCCTACCATTGGCACCATAGGGATTTAGGTATCAGTGCTCTTATAAAAGAGAGAGAAGTTGTTTTCTATGAAATAGGAAGTAAATTTTCATTAGACCAAATATGCCAAAACCTCAATCTGATCTTTCCAGACTTCAGAATTTTGAGAAGTGGCTTTTTATAAATTGTGAAACAGTGTATTATTTAGAAGCTTCTCATTTTGTGGTAATTATAATGGCATGAATAGACTGAGACATAGAAGATGGGTGGTTGTCTAAGGATTTCACTACAGGATAAGAAAATTAATGATTTCTAGTGGGTACCAGTTACTTTAGGGGAATCATTCCATGACATAAAGACAAACTAAAGACACTTTAGTGACAATAGGGTACAGTAACTTTATACATTGAAATCACGAATTTAACAGTATTATAATCATGTTACCTAAACTATAATAATGAAGAGAAAGGAAGGAACAGAGGAAGGGGAGAAAAGAAGAGGAGGGAGGAAAGGAGGAATGGGGAGGAAGAAAGGAACAGGGGAGGAATGAAGAAAAGGAGAAGAAAGTGAAGGAAAAAAGAGCGAAGGAAGCAAGGAATGAAGGAATAAAAGAAAGTCCTTGTCTCATACTATTCACAAAGCTGAATTTAAAGTAAATTTAAAAATTTGACAGTAAGCCATAATACAAATTTAAATAATTGAGGACAAACACAGGTAGAACTCTCTAGGATATGAGCATAAAAAGTAGTTTTAATTATTTACTCTGATGTTAAAGATACCAAAAACATAAATTAACAAATATGACTACATCAAATTATAAAGATTTAGCTTAGCAAAAGACACAGGCTAAAATAAAAGGCACTCTACTTAGAGAAAATGAACGGACACTTCCCTGAAGAAAACATGTGTATAACTAGTAGATATATGAAAATTTTTTCATCATAACTTATTTATAGAGAAAAGTGAATCAAAACAAAGTTTCATCTCACACTAGTGAGAAACATATGTATTAAAAAGACTGGAAAAGGGGGCCCGGGAGATAGCATGGAGGTAAGGCATTTGCCTTTCATGCAAAAGGTCATTGGTTCAAATCCCGGTGCCCCATATGATCCCCCGTGCCTGCCAGGAACAATTTCTGAGCATGGAGCCAGGAGTAACCCCTGAGCACTGCCAGGTGTGACCCACTCCCCCCCCAAAAAAAGACTGGAAACAACCAGATTGACAGAGATACAGTGATATAGTGATAAAGGAACCACCATTCATTGTTGATGGGAGCATCATCTGGTCAACATCTATAGAAACTGTATGGAGAATCCTCAGTAAAAATAGAAAAATAGGGGCCGGTGAGGTGGCTCTAGAGGTAAGGTGCCTGCCTTGCAAGCGCTAGCCAAGGAAAGACCACTGTTCAATCCCCCAGCCTCCCATATGGTTCCCCCAAGCCAGGGGCAATTTCTGAGCATTTAGCCAGGAGTAACCCCTGAGCATCAAACGGGTGTGGCCCCCAAAACAAAAAACAAAAACAAAAACAAAAACAAAAAGATAGAAAAATAGTTCTATCTTTAGAAACAGTACTATTTAATACAGCATTGAGGTAGGAAGTTCTTTTTCAGTCTTTCTCGCCACTAGAGGGTGGTATCATATCTGTTATCTCTACTTTTTTAAACCCGGAAGAACCCCTGCTAGTGACTTAGTTTCTAGTTCTTTTTAATTTGGTTTGTGGTTTTTGTTTATTGTTTGTTCTTGGTTTGGGGGCCACACCCGGCAGTTTTCAGTACTTACTCCTGGCTCTGTGTTCAGACATCACTCCTGATGGTGCATGGGGGGTGCGGAATATATGGAATACTAGGTAATGAGCCCAAGTAGAATGTGTGCAAGGCAAGCTCCCTACCCACTGTAATATCTCCATTTCTCCCATTTGTTCCTAGTTCTAATTAAAGATATTTATCTGTGTGCATGTGTATTTTATATATGGCAAGTTAGGATGGGGTGGGGAATATCTGGGGATATTGGTAGAGAAATGTGGAAACTGGTAGTGGGATTGGAACTGAAACAGTGTATGTCTGAAACTATTGTCAACATTTAAAATAATTATTTTTTAATTTATTTATATAATCACAAATAAAGGCCAAAGGGATGTTCTTTCTAAGATAAAAGACAGGTTATCATTAAGTTGAGCAAGTTGATTTTATTCCTTTCATTTTCTTGTTCTTTATAATCTTATGTATATTTAATTCTATGCAGTTTTGTGATATGGATAATACCTTTCCAAATGCAGACCTTAAACTTAACTCCACATGAGAAGAAAATAGATGCATAATTAGTACTTTAATTTTAAATTGCTATTATTTTTATTCTTATAGTATAGTAATAAGTAGTTGTTGTGGCATAAAAGTTAACTATTGTTTTATTCTGTCCATTCAAAGGTGTTTGATTGCAGAAGTGACATCAGGCAGTGTTAAGGGGAGGTGAGAAAAACAACTTGGGCACATTGGTGGTGATGAAATGCAGTAATTAAACATCAAAACCATTGAAAGTTAACACTACTGTAATCATATTATTTAATGTAGAGATTAGAGACAGAAAGAGAGAGATGAGAGAGAGGGAGAAACAGTATTGAGAGAGAGAATTGGGGGAGAAGAGAAAGAGAAAGAAGTTCTAGTGGAGAAGTAATAAATTTCCTTGAAGTCATTGATTTCTGGATCATGATACAAAGGGTAGGCTACCTAGTCTTTAGATAATTCCAACTTTGCTATTCCATCTAGGTACAGCAATTATTGTAACACTTATTTTTGTGAATAATTTTGCATATATTCTATAATTTTATCTTAGCTCATAGCTTATTGTGTTTGTTTTAATTTACCAGAATAAAATATCTAATTTGAAGTTAAATAGTATATCACTGCTTCTGAAACTTTACTTGCTCTAACAGAGTATGCATAGGAATTTTCTCTCCAGTTACACATAATCTCAATGTGGGTTTTGTTGTTGTTGTTTGTTTGTTTGTTTTAGGACTACACCCAGTGTGCCCCAGAACTCAGGGGTAACTCCTGGCTCTGTGCTCAGGGATTACCTCTGGCAGTGCTCAAGGGACCATATGGGATCCAGAGAAGAGAAATGGGGTTGACCACCAGCAACATAATTGACCTACCCACTATGCTATCTTTCCAGTCTCCTCAATGTGGGTTTTAAAGAGAATATTTCACATCAATTTAATATTCTCTGACTGATGTTAGGTATTTCTTTGTATATAAAAGGAATAAAAAAACAAGAATAAATTTATTCACAGTATAGCCTATTTCAGTTTTGAACCTTGAAGAACAATCTCAGTATAAATCCTCAGAATTAGACTTTGAAGGAAAAATTCTTACCTCCTTTTCAAATTTATTTTTAATCTCATGGGTCGTGGTAAGAGACTTCCTCCTCTGATGACTCTTGGTTGACAACAGCCAATCAAAAGTTGCCTAGGGTGTGTCTATGTTTCTGGTGGAGACTAGACCTAAGAATCTTGAGACACAAATCCTGATCTCTGTGCTACCCCAATTTGCACTTGGGAAATGATATTGCTGACAGCAGTAACTCTTCTCCTAACCCTAGGTAAGTGCTCTGAGTCTAAGAAGGAATGCCTTTTGTAGTGTCAAAGTAGCTGTCACTTTCACTCCTCCATTTTGTCTTACAAATTGTTGGAAAGAATTTTGATGTTTCTTTATAGCAATGCCTCTCTGTAGAGAGTATGAGCCCATTGTGAGGGCAGATCATTACCTTTCCTAACAGAAGATTCCCAAAGTCTCAAGGTTTGGATAATACAAGTAACATTAGGTTCATAGAGTTCCTTCCATAAAAACATGGAAGATAAAAACATGTTAAGATAACTCTTAGCATCAACACCACTTCTCTTGGGTTGCACAACACATGTGAAACTCAAGTTGGTCTGGAAGCAGGGAGTTTTCTGAGAGCATTTGTGAAAATTATCTTCTATGAATCCATATCTAGCAATCCAGAACTAATTTGTTTCTCAAACACGCAGGTACCCTGGGCAATGCCAAGACTACCCAACCAAACTCAATGCAGAGCACTGAAGGAGAACCTGTGCACTTGCCCTGCACACATTCTTCAATCGGTGGAAATGAGTACATCTACTGGTATCGACAATTTCCCCACCAGGGTCCAGAGTTCATCATTTATGGTCTCAAAACCAACGAAACCAATAAAATGGCTACTCTGATAATCACAACAGACAGAAAGTCCAGCACTTTAGTCCTGCCTCGTGCTGCCTTGAGAGACTCTGCCATGTACTACTGCTTCCTGAGACAGGCACACTGGTATAGACAGGGCAACGTCTGTGCAATATCTCCTGTGGCAGGGTATGAGGGTGGGGGAAGGGAGAAGCACCCTCCCCATAAGGAGGTCACTGCACTAGAACAAGTTTACATAAATGGGAGCAAGGTGGAAATGAAAAAGAAGCAAAACGAGGGCAATGAGTAAGTCAAGGAGAGAATGAAAATAGCATTCTCTTTTTCATTCAGTTTTCATTGAAGTAACTAAAAATCATAATTTAAATCTGCAATAAAGGGAAAGGAAACTGAGAACTTGTCAGATCAGGCTCACTGCTTCAAAGATTGCCCACCATGTAGATCTCACTTAAAAACATGAGAACAGAGAGATAGCATGCGGAAGGACGGTGGTTCAAGTCCTGGCATCCCATATGATTTCTGAGTGTAAAGCCAGGAGTAATCTCTGAGTGCTGCCGGGTGTGACAAAAACAAACAAACAAACAAACATGGGAACAGGGGACATAAAGAAAAGGCTAAGGTGCATGCATTATACTCTGACCATTTCAGCTTCATCCTTAACAATGTTTATGGCTCCAAAGCAGTAATAGGCATGAGAACTGAGTCAAATTAGGTTCTGATCACTTCCAATTGTGGTTCTGATCACTTCCAATTGTGGTACAAAGAGACCAAATAAATTAATTATAATTAAAAATAATTAAATAAAATGAGAAGGTTAAAACAACCCATAGTTGTATCAGTCATCTTTGCTTTGCATCAGGAAACTGCCCTACTTCGGATACTACTTTATTTCTTCCTACCTCTCAATATAAGTGAATTTCAGAAATTGATCCATTTTCCTTAAGGAAAAAATTGAGATTTTTCTTTCTTGCTTTTCTATATGTAGCATGCACACTTTGGATATAGGTTATTTTGGGAAAAGGAGGACAATTAAGGTCAAATTCTTGGAGATCAACTTCATATTCAAATTTCACGTTGAAATATATTTGTTATTGCATCAAAAGTTCATAATACTATATCTTTATTTTGAAAATCCTCAAGCTATTTCATGAAAATATAAGACAAAACCTGAATGTCCAAAATTGACTCTTCATTTCCAATCCATTTCCTCTTCAGCTCCTATTATAACCCATTTCAAAATGTGGAATATGCCCTGACAATCAAATTCCCTTTCACTTATATAAATATTCATATAAATGCCTATTCAACTGTCATGTATTGAGGTACATGCATTTTTCTACAATTGTATTTTTAAAATTGAAGATGTCATCACATGTACACGCTACATATATGAACTTTATAAGTATGTTTTATAATTTTTATAACTTTTGCCCTATAATTATTAACTGTTTTTATTACCATAATCAGAATAACAAATGAGAACATATATAATTGTTATGTGTGTTAGTATACCTATTTATATTCATGAATTTCTACAGGTCTTAAAGGTGAATTTTTTGTTAAAGAACATCCCTATATGTTTTTTAGAAAATTGCCTTTCTAAATGGCTAGAATAGTCTTTATTGACAGCACATTGAAGGAAACTCATTTCTCTGCATCTTAGGTAAAACCACTGCCAATCCTTTAAAAGTTTCTGTTTAACTTTAATTATTTTATTGGTATTTCCATTTCCTGATTACTAGGGCAGTTGGACAACTTGTCTTACATTTTGAAACTTAATTATATTGTCTAATTCATTAAAAATCTCTTTAATATTATGAGTAATGCTTTGCCCATTATTAATATTGCAGTAATTTCTCCAAAGATAATTTTTTAAATTTCATAAATTCAACTGTTCTTGTGTCTATTTTTAAAGTAGTTAGATCTAGATCTTCCAGGAAAGACTTTATATTTTGAATTAATATAAATGATTAATTCTTACTTTTTTTCTATCAATATCATCATTGAGTCTATTTGAATTAACAGAGATTGTTAGGGTTTAGGCATCTGATAAAAGAGAGATTATGCTCTTCATAAAATGGTAGACTCCACAAGTCTGCATTTCACTTGTAAAAGGGATGTTGTAGACTTTAAGATAAAAAAAAATCAAAGAGTAAGAGTCATGATTAAAACATTAACTCTAATGAATTATTTCATCTACCCCTATACATATTCATAGATAGACATACACACACTTTTTTTTATTTTTTGAATTTTGGGTCACATACAGCAGGGCTCTACTCCTGGCTCTGCACTCAGAAATCGCTCTTGGCAGGCTCGGGAAACCATATGGGATGCCAGAAATTGAACCAGGGTTCATCCTGTGTTGACTGCATGAAAGGTAAATGTCCTATCGCAGTGCTATCACTTGCACACACAAATTTTTATTGAAGTCCTAATGCCAAAACTTGAGAAAGTGACTAATTTGAAGAGATAAACAGATGATAATCAGGTCAATATGACGTGCCTTAATCCAATTACTTGAACCCTAGTGAAAGGGAGAAAAACGGATGCAGGCACACACATATACATGCGGTGAATACATATTTACACACAGAGAACACTAAGTGAGCATGAAGGTAGAGATCAATTGTTATCAGAAGGAAATATTCCTGCTGATGCCTTGCTTTTGAATGTTTGGTCTTTGAGACTGAAACGATTTCTGTTGTTTAAGCAATTAATACAGTTAATACAATTAACACAGTTAAACACAGTATTTCATTACAACAGTTTTAATGAATTTATTTCAATGTCCTTCCAACTGACTAACATCACTTAGGAGCCTCCTACTTTCCCATTACTCAGACATAGTGCTACCAGTTATGTCTTAATGTCTGTAAAACTCTTCACTCCAGTGACACATTTGCTTTGTTCTCATAAATCCTTTGACTAAATTAGAAGCTGCTTAAGAAAATGTTCTCCTCAGAAATTAAAGTAAAGTGATTCCCATATCACTCAAATTGAGAAAAGTCATTATTAGAAAGTCTGTCTCATGAGAAATACTAAATGTTCTTTAGAATAAAAGACTGACATTAGATGGTGACCTGAATATGCAAAAAGCACAGGTAAAGGTAATCATAAATATATACATATATATTATAAATATATATTTATATAAATATAAAAAGATATATAAGAATCAGGTAGATCAATGGACTGAGCTCATGCTTTGTTTATGGGAGTCCTGGGTTCAATATAGCCTGCACCACTTCATCTTCTAAGAAACCCCTGGACATAGCAAGGAACAAACTTTCAGTACTCTGTGTCCCCAAAATACGTGTAAATGTATTTTTTCTTAATTTAAGGGAAAATTATATGTGAAACAATGATTTTACCATTTTTATTGAGTCACTGTGGTTTATGATACTGTCAATGATAATTTCATGCATAGATTATTCCAGCACCATCAGAAGGCTACTTTCCTCCACCAATTTCCCAAGGTTCCTCACTCCTTCAACTTCCTGTCAACTCAGTTCTTTGTGTTTGTCTGCTTGCTTGCTTTTTGTTTTGGGAGACCACACCAAGAGATGCTCAGGGATCACTCCAATCACTGTCTGTACTCAGGGAAAACTTCTGATGGAGTTCTGGGACCCTATTAGGGTGCTGGGGATCTAATCCGTGTCAACTGCATGCTCTAGCCACAAACTCATTTCTGAGGACCAACTTTCCTTTGGTCATTTGTTGTGCTTTTTATCTTTTAAAATTTATTTTATTGAAACAACTGAGATCAACAGAATTTTTTCATATTTGAATCTGAGATATATAATGAGTCAGGGCCCCTCCTACCACCAGCATCAACCACCTTCCACAAATAGCCCAAGAGTGCATCAAACACCACCACCCTTTGTACCCTGGCTTGCCAGTATAACAGGCCCCTCCAAGTTTAGAATGCTAAGTTTACATCCTTGATTCTACCGCCATTGACCTTGTCTTGGATATTCAGTTCTGCCCTTATTTATTTCCCCAGCCTTTATTTGACCCTTTCTTCTTAGTTTTATAGAAAAATCAGGAAGATGTGGTAAAACAAAGTAATTCATGTCCCAAGGTTCTCTGAAAAAGGCAGAGACCCAATTTAAAAGATAAGCGATTAAAAAATTCAATTAAGGGGCCAGAGTGGTGGTGCAGCAGTAGGACATTTGCCTTGCATGCTGCTGACCTAGGATGGACCTCGGTTCAATCCCTTGGAGTCCCATATGGTCCCATATGATTTCTGAGTGCATAGCTAGGAGTAGTCCCTGAACATCACCAGGTGTGGCCCCCCAAAAAATTCAATTAAGGAAAAGGTATGTGTATGCCAAGTTTTTATTTTTGTTTTGTTTGTTATTTTTTTTTGCATAGGCACAGCAAAGTATGGGGGAAATAGAAAGGAAAAACTTTAGGCCTAAAAACAGGGAGACCTTACCCATGGAACATCCTGGCCTAAGACCAACTACAGGCTCAAGGCATATAAGTTGTCTAACCGAAAAGTCTTTGTTTATGGTACCAGTAAAAGTTCTTCTCAATCACAGTTGTCACAGTCAGGTTTCTGTAGTTAGAGATCCTGGTTTGTTTGGGGTTTTTTGTCCAGGCCTATGTCAAAGTCAGGCTTACACTGAGCATCATCTTCTGGTTTCATCTCACCACTAAGCGGCAATGCAGGGAGATCTGCCCTAAAGCAAGTTATTGCTGTTACTAAGTCGTCAGGTTGTCATATGAAAGCACTCTGGATCAAGTTGATGCCAGAGCAACAATAGGGATATCCCTGGTAGAAGACAGATTTCTGGTGCTGGTGTAGAAAAATATGCTGGTTCCATAGATGGGATACAAGGCTCAGGGGTGAATGACCAATGCCCAATCTTCTGGAGCCTAATCCTAGTCACTATGACAAGTGTTCAGGGTATAAGGCCACAATCAATATTAAATTTATGTGTTTCTATCCGTATTAGATAAGAATTTGTTTCCACATGTACAATTTCCCCCATTTTAATGTGCCTTTGCATAAAAGAACAATGCCACATGGTACTACTGGTGCATATGGGGGTAAAAATAACATGCTAAACAAACTCAATATCCTGGTTCTAACATGAAATCAGAGGACAAGAGGGACTTATCTACTAGAATTTCCTACTAAATAGATTAAAAAAAAAGGGAATGGGGAAAATTGTCACTACATAAGAAGACAGAAAATAAGAATTACACCTATTAAGGAAATACATTTAAAGAAATATTCAGAAATATTCAGGGGCTAAAGTAGTGGCATAAAGTGGTAAAGCATCATCAGCCTTATGTGCTCTAGCCTAGGACGGACCACTGTTAAATCCCCCGGGGTCCCATATAGCCCCCCCCAAGCCAGGAGCGATTTCTGAGCCAGGAGTAACTCCTGAGTGACCAA